>JAEQBH010005057.1:0-217993 GCA_016808115.1 Tetrastigma voinierianum
TCTAGTAAGTTTAGATGTCAGTGGTTCAACCTCTTTACACGATTGGCATGTCATTTAGACACTAAACTGTCTCAACTTTGTTGTTTGTGTTTCTGGGAAGCTGACATCTTCATCTATCTCTCTCATTCTCAATTTTTTTTACCTTCCCGGTTGTACTCTAAATGGTGGAGGCAACACTTGTGCACATGAAGCCTCAGGCCACATATCTTGGCCATTAATGGGAAGTAATCCCAACCTCTAACGCATGGTGATAAAGTTTTTCACATTGAAAAACTTATCAAGATAATCATTTGGATCCCTCTTTAAATAATGAATTGCTGCACAACCATGCACATAAGGAATACCTATAAAAAAATTATAGTCAAGTTAAACAACTACTTTCATACATAATGACAAGTAATGCAAAAATACAAACACAAGTAATAACTATCAAAAGTTTGCAAGTAATGCCCCAACAACATTCAAACAACTACACAAGCAAGTTAACCCTTATGAAAACATAATGGCATGACAATTGAAATAGTATACTTGTCAAAGTCCACCACTTACAGCTACATTCACGTGCCCTCAACTCCACATTGAACAACTCCTTGAACATGACCACTTGAAAAATCTCCCCCACTGTAGGGTTGACAATGCAATGCCTTGTATTGTTTCTTATACCTTCTAACTTCTTCTTTATTCTAGGGAAGATTGTATATTTGACCATTTTCATGATTCGAACTTGCTTCTCCATCATCTCCATTAAATTTTCCCTTATTTATTCTAGTATATCAATCAATGGCTTCTCACTTGCTTTCATAATGTAAGAGTTAAATGACTCACAAATGTTATTGTCTATCATATTAGACTTGCACCAAATTTGTATAGGCTCTATAGAAAGACTTAGGGCCCCTGTTCACTAAGTCTTGATAGACTTCATTGGATTCTAGTTTGATTGCTTCAAGTTTCCCTTTCAACAGCTCCTCATTTGAACACTTGACCATATCCCAAAACAAAGACTTGAACTCCCCTAACACAAAAAAAATACATGACATGACAAAGTTATAATAAAATAGAATAATAACATAATTTTTTGTCAATCACGATGAAAGACCAACCAACCCATTTGAAATGGACATCTGAAGTAAAGATCGTAAAAACCATGTCCAAGATCTTTGGTTTTCACCCTCGACCACTGCCCAAGCAATAGGAAACATCATATTGTCAATATCTTTCCCAATTCCAGCAAGTAATGCACCACCAGTGATTGATTTAAAAAAATGTTCCATCTAATCCAATGATTTGTCTACAACATTGTCTAAAACCATTCCTCCACATGCTATAACCCACATACACTCTCTTGAAAATTGACTTGTTTGTATTTTCATTCAACTAACTGGAGTAAGAAAGATCCATCGATCAATCTCAATTGCTTCCTTCAAGAGCCACTCGCCATAATGCAGCCTGGGGGGCAAGCTAATCATTTCCGAGACAGTTCAGCCTGTAACACCGGACTGTGAACAATTACCTACTGTTCACATCATTCACCATTTCATCGTTATTTGATTCAACAGTCAAGAAGAACGTCGTCTTGTTAGAAGTCTATCGTCGTCGTCCCATCCCAATGCTCATCGTTTGAGTTTCACAATATCATGCTGCGTCACACTGCACCTACAATACATGTTTTGCAACAAAGGTGTATAATACAATGTGCTGCTTCTTTGCAAGTCTTTCTTTTTCTCCCCTTCCTTTCTTCTTCTTCCTCCCAAAATGTGGAAAACTAGAGAATCCTGAACAGCTTGAAGCAAAGTTGGTGTGGGTATATAATTTTAGTTATTGAGACATAAAGTAAAAGTATAAGATTATATGTAATTATGGAATTTGAGGAAAGATTTTGGGGGCTAAAATTTGGGAGACATGCATGGTGTCGGGACAGTGTAAAAAGAGAAGAACTCAAGGACCTAAATGCAAAAATGAAAAGTTGCAAACCTCAAAAATGGGTTTTATTTGAAGGCCAAACATGGCCTTAACTCAAAAGGGTATATTATCAATTGGTCTCTCAATTTGATATATCAAACTATAGAGAGAGAGGGGAGAGGAAAAGAGAGAAGAAGAGGAAGAGGAAGAGAAGAAGAAGAGAAGAAGAGGTGAAGCTAAGATAAAAAAGGTATGGATTATATGATTTTTGGTATGGAACTACTAAATTTGAGTATGGATCTTTGGTTTGTATGATTATTATCTTGCCCAAACCTAGGGTTTTGCTAGGGTTTCATCCTAACCCAAAAATTATGGAAAGTGTGAGGTGGGTAAACCTTAAATAGTACAATAAGAATATGAAATCCTCTCTTCGAGGATGAATTCATACTAATGGTAAGTACTGAGCTTTTAGGGTTTAGGATAAACCCTAAATAATCATCATGTTTGGTTTATGTATGGGTTATTACCCATATTAGAGTTGCTTTGAGAGTAAATCATGAAGGGTTTTTGAAGAAAGATATCCATTAAAGATATTTGAGTATAATCAGGTTACAAGATGAATATGAAATGGTTTTATGTGTGTGCGAAGTATAGAGTTGGTCTGGGATGGAAAATATGGAAAACGGAGAAAACAGATGAGCCTGGCATTTGGTGACATGTACCGGTACAATCTTTGAACATGTACCGTACACTTCCGTATTCGACCTGCATTCTGGTGACAGTCATGTACCGTACACCGGTTTATTTTGACCAGTTTTTGTATTTTAGCCATAATCTCGTCATTTTTATCCGACGACACCCAAGTGCTTAATTAAACTAGACTTCAAGAAGAACCAAACATCCAGAAATAGGCACTAAAATTATGAACTATGGCCCAAAAATTCACTAGTGAATGCGCAAGCCACTTTTGGTTCTCATGGAACATAGAGTATCCGGCTGTTTAGACATAACTCGAGATTTCCCTAAGTGTTCGATTTGGGGTGGATTCCATCGGGAAGAACCCCAAGACCTAGCTTTAAAGGAGCACAAAAAGAATGGGAAGTGTCAAATATGGAGTCAAGATACTGGAAAATGAGTATTACAAACTGTCCCAAGTGTAATATCTAAGGAATTGACTAGTTTGGCACGGTAAAATGCTATAACTTTAGTTTGATGATCCGATTGAATGATTCCACTCAAGTAAAGCAGAATTACAGAGGGAATAAGAATACATGAATGAGGTATGATTTCTATAGACATCATACTTTACAAGTATATGAAGTGCCATGTGTAATAGGCATGAAACAAGGAAAATATAGAAAATGCAACATGTATAACAAAGCTCATGAAACATGAACAGATAAGCAAACAGAAAACTAACTGAAACATGAATACGAATACGATATTTAATTTGTCATGAACACAGAGAATGCACAGAGCTCATATACGACATATCATATAACTAGAAATGATAACAAAATGATAGGAAACATATGCAGTAGAATGAGTATATTATGAATTAATATATGGAATAGTATACAAGTAACGTATGAGTATACGCGAATGAGTATATGAACGTAGTATACGTGAATGAGTGATACGTGAATGAGTATATGAAATAAGTATATAGATTGAGTATATCTTTGAAAATATAATACGTAAAGTGAAATTGGAATTGAAATGTGATTATGATCAGTTGTGTGAATGCTATTTGTGAGATATAAGAGAAAAAGGAGAGTATATATATATGCTATATATATATATATATATATATATATTGATTTGAATTATTGTTATTTAAAATGTTTGTCATACATAAATGACATGAAGACAGAACAAAGCTTATAATCGATTATGAGTTTTATTTAGAAATATACATATGTATATGCATATATCAATATTTGAATTATTGTTATTCGAATGTTTGTCACAACATATGCATGTGTGCATGGCTTGAACTATGTTTAAATTACTAAGCATAAAGTAAATTGATTTGAAAATGTATCATTGAATGACCGACATGATCGATTCCTTCACACTTAACTCTAATTGGCCATGAAGGTAAATTCGTGAAATATTACGAAATCACATTTTTATCAATGACCAACATGACGGATTCACCAACCGACCATGAAGGTAACCGACTAAGTTAAACGTGAAATCACATCGCTACCGAACGGATGTGTCACGACAGATTCCCGCGAATCACGATTAAATGCTCACTCATAGCCATATGTGAGACTATAATTGAATGCCAAATCACATTGCTACTGAATGACAAAACAGTGGTAGGGATTCCCAACCTAATCGCTTTCTGAATGCTCACTCTATAGCCATATGAGACTCGCACAATTGAATGAAATCACATTGCTAACACGACAACAGGCAGATTCCCTCAATCGACCGGCCGTGGAATGTCAACTTTTGCAACCATATGAGACGGCAATAATTGAACGTGGCAAATCACATCAGTTAATGAATGAAAACAAAGATTCCCTATGACCGTCGTGAATGTGCTCGACTTTAGCCATAGCGTGAGAAGGTAATACTGAATGCAAAATCACATCGCTAACACGACAAATGTGCGTGATTCCGTCAACTGGTCGCCAACGCCGACTTCTATACCATATGTGAGACGGCACAATTGAACGCGAAATCACACATACCGAATGACAAACGCAGCAGGATTCCCCGCAACTGTCGCGAATGTCACTATAGCTATATGTGAAATCACAAACCGGTAAAGTGAAAAAAAATGACATTAAAATTATAATTTGCTTCATATCTTTTTACATTACAATGTACATAGTAAAAAGACATTATTTTGTAAATGCATGTTAGAATGTGAATGTTATGAGCGCCTCGACCTGTAAGTGTTTATAGGATTTGTTCGAAATGAAGTACTTTCTCGCGTAATTAAAAGTCTAAAATGGAATAACACAAAACAAAATGTTTTCGTAAGAGTGAATCGAAATGTTCTGAAAGAACTGGTTATGTTTTTATCCGCCAACCGGCCAAGTCAGATCGTGGTCGCGACACTTTTGAAAACAAATTTAACAAAACTAAAACAAATGTTTTGATTGAAAATGTTCGAGTAAACCGCTCCAAATCTTGGATCCGGGCTTAACCGTCGAAAGTAGGGATTCAGCTCTACACTTTTAAAATGAAAATTTAATAAAATGATAACTAAAAGAATTAAACGGGCATCCCGAATCATGAAATGTAATTGCAAAAGGGAGTTGATTAATGGCTTCGACCGTGATAATGATAAGAGTCTAATATGTATTGGTATTAGTTTGATTTGACCTTGTATGAATTTGATATGACGTGATCTGTTCCGATTTTCCATTGTAAATGTATAAGTTTGTTTTGAATATGATCTGACATGCCATACATGTAGAAAATATGAATTGAAACTTGTAAAAGACATGACACATGGAAGTAATATGAACGAGATAATGATATGGAATCTGAAAAGGATAAAAATCTACATGTATAAAATGATATGAGTTAGAAGTCACATAAGAATAGGCTTCAAGTATATGGACAAAGAAAAGCAATGTAAAAAGATCAGGACGGCGGGAGTATATTGTTATCGGGTCACATCACTATATGTTCCCACTAAGCCGTGAAGCTAGTAATCGGTGTTCAATCCGTAGGTACTCAAGAAGAGATAAAGAGGTCGTGACATTCCACACCGCGAAGATTGCCATTGCAGAGATGGAGTCACCGCATCGCTTTCCGCGACCGGGAGCAAACAGATAGATATGTACATGAGTGGGCGACTGGGACTTATCATATGTAGAGATTTTTAATGGATACCACTCCGGTGGTAGTTCCTTTGTATATGTAAATGATTTTTGGTTATTACAAAAATTATTTGTATACCCACAGGTATAAGTTAAGCTCTGAAAAAAAAAAAAAAAAAGGGTAAAGAGTATCAGATATAGTCTCTCGCTCCCCAAAACCGGTTCGGATCCGCCAATCGGGTCGGACCGGGAATCGGGGCGTGACACTTTATCAAACAATTGATCTTCATTAGTACTTGATGGTATTAATACTCCATCATCATCGATGTCCTCTCATAATCCCCCTTTCATGTAATGATCCTGCTTCTAATTGCAATATATCCTCATCTTCCTTATCATAACCTCCACCAACAACACTATATTCAGCTTCCATCTTTGCACTTTCACTTTTATCCTCACTTGCTACCACCTCATTAATATTGTCATTGACTTTCTCTTTAAGACATTCACAATAAAATTCATTTCTATATTTCCTCACCCATTTCAACATCTCCCAACATCCATTTTCTTAATTTAAAAATGTAATGCCTTGATTGAAACCCATCTTTGGCTTCAAATATGCTATCATCATGATTCCAACATAAATATATTTTAGATTCTTTCCATTTCAAAGAACTGTGCGTGTCCAAGCTCGGAGATAGATCGGCTGTTCATACTTCTACCAACATATGATCAGGTGGCCCCATTATGTATAAACTTCCCACCATGGTGGAAGTTTATTGTAAAGGCATCCATTAAAACCAACCTATAACACTAAACAATAACAAAAAACGTTTATCAAACAAAATAATACAAACAAAATCCACCAAACCTCATTACCGGATTTCAGAATCAACTTTTCAAACATAATAATGCAAACAAACATCCCCCAACAAAAAAAACTTATTTCAGAGCATGACACTAATAGTATAATACGAACAAACATCTCCTAAATCATCATTACCAGATTTTACATATGAATTTGGAAAACAAGCAATCATTCCAAATATTTCGGAAACATATAACATTTTAGAATCATTTCCATATCATTTTGATACCATTTCGATACAATTTCGGAAACAATTCACTATTAATCAGAAATAGGATATCAATCCCTATATTTTGGACATCATGTAGCACTTCTTAAGCCAAAAAAAAAAAAAAACAAGATTGCATAACATGATACTGACAGTGTGTTCATTTTAATGAAAACAATCGTAACAAAAACTGTCAACCCTAACTTTTTGGATTATTGGGCAACACTAAAAAAAATAAATTGAAAACTAGTTATCGGAAGAACTCACTTGAGTGTAGTTGTGATTCTTGATAGGCCAGAGGTGGTCCGGAATCAACAATATTTATAAACCTAATTCCTCCTACTGCCGTAGCATTGCTACTGTAGCATAGTGGCTCTAGGGTCGAACAACACAGGGATGGGTTTTCTTCGCACAATGATCAGACAAGCTTCTAATCGTGAATTTGTTGATTTTAAGGTAAAAATAAAGTGGGTCGGCTGAAAAACTGAAATAAAGTGAAGTGAAATATAGTAACCCCAAAGCATCAGTTACCGGGTTCGGGGGTCCAAGGATGACTCGAGGGGTTCTCTCGGTCCATTTCTCAGACGGGGAGAATGACCTATAGTCATTTCCTGAACTTGATCTTCATTTAGCTATAAAACTAAACCCTAACAATTTTCCTCAGAGATGGCATTTATTTGGCATTAACACCCTCGTGACAAAGGAAAACCTTAAATCTCACCACCTTACAATGACTAATAAATGGCACCTAACGGCCCTGAATCTAGCAATAGCATCCACCGAATCCTAAAAGATTGCCACATCGTCATTCAAGATGTAACAAAGTGGTTTGAACTCTATCGGTGAAGAACAGAGATGTGAATGTCAATAAATGTACGCGTTAAAACAAGAGAAACCCAGATAGCCTCAAATCCAGTAGTCAGTAGGCCTCCTCAAGATAGAGGCTTAACAACCATCCTTTTGAGTTTTCATCCTCATGGTGTCATGGTAAGAAAATGAAGAGAAGAGAGAAAATCGTGAGAGCGAAAATTCCCGCCGTGAAAACACCAGTATTAAAAGAAAATCAAGATGTCTTTGTAATAAAGGTAGCAGAGCTTATATATTGCCCCCACTATGAGAAATTACAAAAAATATATGAACACCCACTATTACATTAAGGGAAATTTAGGAAAAAAATACAGAAAGTGGTCAAAAAGAGTCAAACAAGTCGTAATCAAAGAAGTTGCACCACAACCTCGCGAATGATATCAGAGAAATTTTTCATAAATTATTCTTTTGCTGCTCATTTTTCTTGATTACACGCTTCCTTTTCTAGTTTCACCTTCATATAATCTATTTGATTTTATGATCGAGTTTAATCAATACTAAGGAGGTTAGCTTGTAAAACTTAAAATTTACATATATAAAATGTGATCAAGATTTATAATAAGGACCTTAGCTAAAATACAAATCGGGTTAATAATGATTAAAAGTGTTCAAAACCTACACTAAATAGGGTTCAAAATAGCATTATTTGGGAACTAATCAAGTTGTCATACTACGAAGTTTTTTTCAATTGATGTACCAGAAATTCACAGTCACACCATAAGAGGTGTTTTTGGTTTTCTTAGAAATGAAAACCAAAGTTCGTGATTTTTTGCCAAATGAAATGGTAAAATTTAGGATTTTTTTTCCAAGAAGCTGAATAGTTGTTTTGTTAGCTTGGATCAAAGCCCCAAAACAACGTCGTTTTGGATTACCTGGCTTGGTTCTTCTAAGCTGATAAAACAATGTCGTTTTGTTTTTACCACGTTTGCCAACTAGGTTCGGAACTAGGTTCAGGTTATCCGAGGCTAGAAAATCAATTAAAATAAAAGTTAGTATATTTAAATAGCAACTTTTTTTTGTTCAGAACATATTTGTAAAAGTTAGTAAAGTTCAAGATTTAAATAATATTTTTCCCTTATTTTTTTGACAATTAAGAACTTGTTATAATGTAGTAAATTGTTTCCATTGCGACTTGAACCTCGATGGTCCTTCCCTTCCTAGTTGTCATGTTTTTTTTTAAACTTTGAACCCTCTACCAACTAAGCTAGACATATGGACAACCCTTTACATTATTATTTTTTAAAGCAACTCTTTAGATTATTGAAAACATGAAAATTGACTCGTTTTGTATTATTTATTTTTAAATAAAATTTAAAAGATTGATTTTCTTTTTTAATTTTTTAGTTAGATAGGATAATTATTTTTATTTCAAAATTAATATTCTCAAAATTTAGGTAAAAATTTAATTTTTATAAATAATATATAAATTTAACATTTATAATGAGGGATGTATTTTTTCACATCAGATTTTATTTTTAAAGATAACTTAAGAAAGAAATTATTTATCATAATAATTTTATTTTTTTATATATTTGTTTAGAATGTTATTCAAATATTGAATAAATTAAATATATATATATATATATATATATATATATATATATATATATATATATATATATATATATTTAAATTAAGTTATATAAGATAATAATTTTTATTTAAAATTTATTTCTTGGAAAATTTTCACATGGTATTTATTTTTTTAATTAATATTTTTATAAAATATTTTAATAAATTTATAAAAAATAAAGTAAAATTATAATGATACATAATTTATTTTTAAGTTATTTTAAAAGATAAATATCATAGGAAAAAAAAAACTTCATTATACATGTTTTTTTTACATTTCTTCATTATGCATCTTAAATTAATATATTATCTGCAAAAAATAAAATTTTATCTAAAATTTGAGAAAATTGATCTTGAAATAAAAATGATTATCCTCTTTATCCATTTTTAAAAAATATATCTTTTAATATATTCAATATATATAATATTTGTATAAAATATACAATTTAAAAAAATAAAATTATTACGATAAATAATTTATTTCTTAAGTTTTTTTATAAGTAAAATATCATTGAAAAAAATCATCCTTATTATAAATGTTAAATTTAGATATTATGTATAAAAATAAAATTTTATCTAATGAGTAAATTAATTTTTAAATGAAATAATTATCCTCTCTAACAAAAATAATTTTAAAAATCAATATTTAAATTTTTATCTAAGTTTTAAATTTAAAAATATAGGAGTCCATTTTCAGGTTTTCAATAATATAAGGGGTTATTTTAATATTTCAAAGTATAAGGGTAAATGTGAACAAAAGCGGAAGTGTAAAGGTTGAGTTGGAAGGGTAGATAACGATGTTCGAAAGATAGATAACTATCCGTTATAAAAAGTCTTACTTTTCATGTTTTGGATAGTAAAGGGGCTAATTTTAACATTTTAAAGTGCATGAGGTAAATAATGCATTATTCCTAGAAATTATTTAAATATTTTTAAATTATAGGGTAAAAGTAGGTTATGTCAATTATTTTTAGTTTTAATTAATATATATATGTATATATATATATATATATGTATGTATATTGATGTATATTATTTCTATATATCTATGTATGTATATAACTTTAAATATGCTTAGGAATAAGAGTGGAAAATTATTTAAATATTTTTAAATTTTATGGTAAAAGTTAGGTTATCTTAATTATTTTTTGTTTTAATCAATGTTTATATATTGAAAAAAATTAATTTTAAGAATATAATATTAGAAAAATAAAGTTTATTTAACCATATAATGATTTTTTTTTGTACAAATTAAAACATGGCTTGTGGGGGAAGTTGAAAGATGGGCTCTTTTTGTATTGGCCATAATAGAGATGGAAAGTAAAGTTTAGATCATGATTTCAGAGAACATTCTAGTTGAAAGTTTAATCACATATGTACAAGTTATAAAAATTATATAGAAAGCTAACAATTAGGCGCCCCTTGAGAAAGTCTATATTGTCTTTTGTTTTAATTAGACGCTTGAAGTTAAATTTAATTAACTCATAATTTTAATGGTATAATCTTCATATGAAGCATGTGTAAAAATTTGAAAGTTAGCCCTCTTCCAAATGACTTTTTCTATTTTGATTTTAATTAGAAGTTGATCATGTAAAATGTTAAAAGGAATAATTTCATAGGAGCAACGGTGATAGGGAGAAACTTTAGTTAAATAAACCATCTTCTCGTGTAAAGAAGTTTAAAGAAAAAATTAATAACAAGATAACTTATGATTTTGATTTTAATTAAAAATCAAGTCTTAAAATTAGTAGATGATTAATATAAATTAGTAATATCTTAATTTTGGTATTATGGTCGTTTCTAATTCATAAACTTTTAATAAAATCAACTTATCATATACAAAATTTGTTAATTCCGAATGATGCCTTAACGATATATGGTATGATTTAGAAATAGGCTAATAATATTTGTTTAAAAAATTAACCCCAAAAAGTAGCCCCTTATGAGCAAAAGTAACACATTTCTTAGAAAATATAAAGAATAACTCCAAGAGGACAAAAATACCTTTTTATCCTGCTCACAACCTTTCCTCCATTTTCTTTCTTTCTTTTTTTTTCCCCTTTTTTTATGCATCCTTCTTTTCTTTTTCTTCTTCTTTTCTTTTCCACCACTAAAAAAAGAAGTCATGAAATGTAAGATGTAAATATCCAACGTTATCTTTTCTTTCCATTATCATACTTTATGTTTTTTCCCCATAATGAGGAAATATAAAACCTTACTTTACTTTACCATTGCACGTTAAAAATAAAAAAATAAAGAAATGATTCCATTATCAGTTGAAAAATGAAAAATAAACAATTAGACTAAAAGGAACTGAAAATGGAAAACTATGTTATGGGATACCAATTTCAAACTATTTAAAAAATGAGGGCCAAGATAACTTAATCCAAGCCTAGGTCTATCAGGGTCCAAAATATTTGATAAAGAAGTCCATGATAAAGAGGACTGCAAGTGAGACTTTTTTTGTTCCAAAACACCCTTCAATATTCCTAAATCAAACCTAAATTAATATCCAAATATCGTAAAGAATCCCGCCTCACCAAAAGACCGTTTGCGAGCAGCAGATAGAGTAGTTTCGACCGGAAAAAACAGTCGACGAAGAGGAACAACGTACTGGAATGCAGACGACCTTTCTAAAGAACCATCTTCACGGCATTCATTCTTCTGAGGTTTCCTAACCCAATGGCTTCGGTTGGTTGTATTTTGGAGTCTTGTTGTTCTTTCACAGTCCGGAACCATGTACCTTCTGAAACTGAAATCCCAAATTCGTTTGATGTTCAAAGATTCCCGCAATCTTCTTTTAGAAATTGAAATCCCATCCTGTTGCTTGATGCTCTGTGTGTATGTGTGTGATGTCGACTATCTTATAATAGTTCGTTGTATTGCGATTAAACCCGAAGGCTGGCGCATTTCAAAAATCTACGATTGGCCAATCACCTGATTTTTTAAAACTCGCTTTATAAAGTTATGCAGCACTCGCTTTTTCTCATTGACAAAAAATTGAAATTGCACATCACAATTTTTTTATTTTCTTTGGACAAAAATAACTCAAAATAACTTTTATATTTACAATGAACCAAATATAAAAACTAAACTTTTCTACATATCCTCACCCTTCTGCAAAACTTCCATCACCCTACTATTAATTCTTCGCCAATTTTCATCTCTAATATTTACGATAATAAGAAAGTCTTGATTGTCGTCAATCCCTTACCAATAAGTTATATTTAACAACTATTCTTTGGTAATTTTATATTCAATCACAAGCTAATCACGCTACTAAACATGTAAAAACATCAATTCTACATCGCAGTAACTTTAACCAAACGTGTCTCACTGTTTGTAAAACGCAGTATTATAACCATAGTTTGTTAAACGCACGTTTCTAAATCACACTTTTTTTTATCGCAAACCCAAACAGAGCCATAGTTTACAATATTTCGACATATTCATTCTACCGTTTTAGTCTCATGATTATCTATCCTTATAACAATTTGAGAAAGTATGTATATTTTCCCTTTTATGTGTACAAATGCTTGAATATGTTTTTTTAATAGTGAAAATAATTTTTATCAAAGAGAAAAGTGCATAATCTTATATCACAATAATAAGGAATTATTGCAAGGCAAGTAACATTCTAATTCGAATGAACCTGAGGTGAGATAAAAGGCTAAATTTTACCATGGCCTATTCAGTTCTCAAATTAAGTATGAGAGGTACAAAAGTTACTTCATTAAAAAGACAATCCTTCCAGGTAGAGACAAATTTTGTTTAGCTTAGCCAATTTGGATTCGGAGAATTATTTCTTAAGATGGGATGGTTACCAATGGTGATTGTAAAGGATCCAATATATCCTACATTGGTTTGGACATTCTATTCCAATGCTTTAGTTTATGTAGGAGGACCAATCACTTATTAGTAGCTCACTGAGAGGAGTAAATATATTGCTTAATGAACAAAATATATGTGAGATCCTTGGAGTGCAATCAAATGAAGACAGGATATATGAATCAAAGAGTTGACTGACTATTGAGGGTTTTGTAGTTGGAGATACTATTCAACATTTATGTGGAGGGCCGGTCCCGTAGGGCATTGGAAGCCCAATGTGCATAGCTTGACTCCTACTAGTCGTGTTTTGCATCATATTGTGACCTATTTTTTGGTGCCACGATGTGGCCATAAGGATGAGGTTTTTTTTTTTTGTATTTTGAAGCATTCTTAGTTTATTCCATATTAGTTGGTTCATTTGTCCAATGTCAAGTGGTTAGATTAGGAGCTCAATGAATGCACAAAAATTTATAAACATAATCCCAACCGGGTAGCTCATGACTATAGTAGGTATAATGGCTCTAGGGTCATCCACTGGGATGGGTTTTCCCCTTCAAAGTAATAACTTTAGGTCATTTGTTGGTTGTTTAGATTGCTTTTAGTAAAAAATAGAAAATAAAAAGTGATTTTTGGAGAAGAAAGACTGATTGATTGAAGTTGTTGATTATCACTAATAAAAAAATCTTGGGGCTTTGGTCTCACCAAGACGACACTCACCATGGAAGGATCAAATGGGGGTTTAGATAGTTCTTGGTTGTCTACCCAAAAGATCAACATATAGTTGTCCTCGAACTCTGCCTAAGTGCCTTTTATTAGATTTAGATGAAGATCATATTCTAGGTATATGGTAAGCAAAGGCTACTGATTTTTAAAGGGTCCTATGAGGTTCTTAACAAGGCTCTTTTGCTATTGATAGGTGTGAATCTTGTTAGCATTTGTAGTATGATTTTCATGTGTTTTATGCAACATAAGTGCTAGATTCGCACCAATATTGTATAAGAAAGCTCTAATACCCCATTGAAATCAAGTGAAGAGAAAGTTGATGAGTTGTAGCAAAGGGATACGCTCGCCTCGGCGAAGTAGTCCGCCTCTGCGAAGGAAAGACTTTGTTGCAGTGAAGCATAAGAAAGCAAAGTTGATGCCTCGGGTTCGCAACAACGAAGATACCCTTCGTCACGACGAAGGGAGCATTGATTAGAAGACAACCCTTGGGTTCGCCATGGTGAAGAAGCCTTCGCCGAGGCGAAGGACAGCGGGTTAGACCAACAAACAACGATTTTTGAGCCCATCATTTGTCTATTTTCCATTGCTTGTAAATAGATATTTTGTAGACATTTCTAGGGTTTAGTTTTTGAGGGAGAACACCCTCCTTAGGGTTTCTCCTCTCTTTTTCTTGAATCACTTTAGGGTTTGTGATTTTATTTATTTTACTTTGGATTTGGAAATAACTAGAGGAATTCATTCAACTTGGAGCAATTCTCTCATCTCATATTTGTCAGGTATCTCTAACTCTCACGTCTCTTCATCTCTTTCATTATGGATGTAATAGACATGATTTTGATAGATTTGTGGGTTGTAATGAGTAGCTAAGCTTTCCTCAAGGGTTGATTGTTTAAATTGATGTTTGATTTATATATCTTTTAGAATGGTTTTTTGAATTCATGCTTGCGTGGATGTTAGTTGGTATAGTTTTTAGGATTATTATGGTTTTAACTTATTAATTCATACTGAGAGTTGGGTCTTCTATCCCCATACTAAGGCATCCTTGGTGACACTTGGATTATGCCCTAAAATTTGGTCCTAGGTCTCTTAAGGTATGAATTAGTTAATTGAAATACTAATTAACCTAATCAAAGAAGTCTAGGTAATTGGGAAGGCCTAGTACTAGATGAATTTCATTAGAGAAAATTCATCTTAGGCATTATGTGAGGATCAGATGGACCGAGAGGTAATCAATCCGATTTATTTGAGTAGTCCTATTGTATGGACCGAGAAGCGACCAATAGGATTTCCAAGGAAAGCAATGCCTTATAAAAGTACCATACTTAATGACCTAGATGGACCGAAAGGAGAATAAGAAGTTGGTATGAGAAATTGAGGGGAGACACGAAATTGTAAACCTCATGTCTGATTCCTTAGACATGCACAAGTGTACGTTCACTTAATCAACGCTTAATGAATATAAACCATAAATGCATCAATGGAGACAATCAACCCCGAATCTTCCTCGGTGTTATATTCCATATTACCCATTCCTTATGAGCGACATTGATCACACTCTGCTTCTTTGCTTTTTTGCTTTATTTTGTTCTCTTATTTTAGATTAGAAAACATTCTCCCCAAATCATCGAGTTGCTCAAATACTGAACGACTTCAGTAGTTGGGGTACTCAATCCTCGCTAAAACCACACCTTCCCTATGGGATCGATATCCTGGACTTATTAATCCACTATATTACTTGTGCGACTAGTGCGCTTTCGAAAAATTTGTAAAATTATTCCGGACAAGAAACGATCTCTTGTGCATGTTAGATCAAAGGTATGCGACTAAGCATCCAACATACCGTTTAGACTTGTTAAGTATCAAGAAATCCAAGTTACTTAGAGAAGAGACTCCTTAAACAGATAGTTAAGGGAACCTAGATTGTAGCCAGCCCTATATGGTGTCCCTAACTTATGGCACATGATCCAGAGTCCTCTAAAACAGAAATTAAAGCATTACCTTTAGTATGAAGCTTGTTCATCCCTTTTATCACTCATGGTAGTGAATTGATCCACCTCACCTACGCACTTAGCCTCTACTTAACATGATAATCATTGGTATCTATATGGACAATTAAAAAAAAAAAGAATGAAATCGTGTTGAAAGCTTTTATTGATTAGAGAAGAAAATCTCCCCAAAACAATTACAAACTATCAACTAAGAATGGATAATGAGATACCATTCATTTGATACATCCAACCCATATTTAAAGGAAGAAAATAGCATTTAGGGAGCCTATTTGGTAAGTGAATAGGATTCCAAGTCGAATATATTACAAAATCACATTCCTTTTGATGAGTGCTCAAATTACGTGTTTTCACATATATATTTTATGCCATTTTGAGCACTTATTACTACAAAACCTCTAATTTAGTTCGTTATTGGTTCCTAAGCACATAACTAATGAAAATCTTGACTTTATGTGATTTTAGGTGAATAGGTGCAATTAGCAATATTTTGAGCACATGAAGGCAAGCAACAAGTAATCCCAAGGTTGGTAGCACACAAGGGACATATCCGAGGATGAAAATAATCAAAATTTGAAGCTTGGAAGAGGAAACCAT
This sequence comes from Tetrastigma voinierianum, assembly GCA_016808115.1. Taxonomy (NCBI): domain Eukaryota; kingdom Viridiplantae; phylum Streptophyta; class Magnoliopsida; order Vitales; family Vitaceae; genus Tetrastigma; species Tetrastigma voinierianum. Next base: position 16,357 of record JAEQBH010005057.1, read on the forward strand.
AAATTTTGCACGACTAGTGAACTCTTCTGAATTTTTTTCAATACATGATGACCTCTAATGATACTCTTGGTGAAATAGATGGATTCCAAACTTCTCAAGCTTTTCATAGAGCCCAATATTGTCTAATTTGGAGTCAGTATAAGAAAGTTATGACCTTAGAAAGTGAAGAAGAAGAATCATGAAAAGTGATTTTGAAATTTCGAAGCAGCTTTAAGTGACTTCGAAATTGGGCAAAGAATAGGAGATTTCGAAAATTTCGAAGTTACTTAAAGGCGTTTCGAAAATTTCGAATTCATTAGAAAATCAGAAGTTTCAAGAGAGCAGCATGTGAAATGTCTCGAGTCAACTTTCTCATAAGGGGGAACCTTGACCCAATGGACAAAAATGCCCTTAGGACCCTAAAAGCTTATAAAAGGAGCCCTAAGCGTGATTTCTAGGGTTATTGACGACTTGGAGAATGGAGCCTCCTCGCGAGAGCCTATGGCACAAACCCGAGATTATAGCACCAACTTCTTTTCCTTCTCTTATGTCTTTTATTAGTTTTTGCGTTGTTTATAGTGTACTTATGTTTTAGTTTTCTTTTCTAGGGCTACGATGTAGTTTGGGGTATGAACACTGTTTAGGATTTGGTTTTGTAATATTTCAGCACTATTGTTATTTAATATATTGATGTTTTTCATTCTGCATTTAATGCTTATAATTGTTTGATCACCGATTGCATGATTTCACATCGAACCTAAGACCGAGAGGAGATAGGGAGATGGGACCAAGGATTATTGACCATGTGATTACCATAGAATAAAGATACTCATGGCTCACGTTGTGGTTGTGGCATTAGCTAGGCTCACTGCTTCCTATAAACCTATGCGTTTGGTTCAGATGATAGCTGGGTCTTATGGGTTGGTCATTGATATTTGAGAGAGATCAATGATATGATTTTACCAAATCCAAGCTAGTGGGATTATTCCGGGTGGCCTCGGAAACTCTAGGTTTTTATTATCATACTTAATTTGTTTAGATTAATTCACTTAATTAGGTTAATCAATCAAATCACTCTTTATGTTAATCCAAACAATTCTAGGGTTAAATTAGATTAGTAATTAATAGGCTAGTCCTTGTGGGTTTGACATATCGGACTTCATTGAGTCCACTTTATTACTTGTATGATCCTTATACTTGCAGTGAGATTGCAAAGAAAACGCCTAACACCTTTCTCTAGTGAATAAGCTCACACAAGAGATCCCAAGATGTCCTCATTGTTAGTCCCATGATTTCCAAGAGTTGTAAAGATACTTAAAAAGTCCTTAATGCACACCAATACTCCAGAAAACTATTAGTAATGGGTTTGGGAGCTAACAACTTGCATATGTAGTTAAGTATGAGTATCCAACACAAAAAGCTTTTAATTTTGAAAAATTAAGTGTATAAAAATGCCTTTTTTGAGTGGTTATCATACCCCCAACCATCTTGTTGCTACTCCCTTAGCAATGGATAAGCATATAAATAAGATGGATGATCAAAACGATTTTATAAACAAAAATATTGAAATAAATGCCTGAAAATAAACATACAAAAGCAAGTAAAGATGGTGCTAGTATTATCAAGGAAGCATTGAAAAAGATATAATAATTAACTAGTTTTTCTGGGAACCTAAGCATGTGGTTTAGTGATCAAGGCAAGCTCGCCCCTAAGCTCTCAATTGATATTTCCTAAAGGAACTTGGTGCAAGTGGTGTTTTTAAGATCTAAAATATGGAATTTTTTTTAAAACTCCCCTACCTAAGTTCAACTCACCCTTTTGATACACAAATGACTAGAATGGTTTAAAACACACTTTTTATTTATTTATTATTATTTTTTTTTCATGCAGGTGTGTAACACCAAAGATGACTAAGTAGTAGCCCATGTAGCAAAGATTCATCGATGGCTCCCAATCAGTTGGTTAAGGGCATTAGACATTAAGTTCCCCTTGGATTTCACTCCGAGCCAACCACCTAAGCAACAAGGTACCTACATTGTGAAATTAATCAATCTTTTGTCCCATGTAGCGAGTAGTGAAGTCAATGACTCCCAACCAGTTGGCTTAGGGAAATAGGCATTCAATTCCCCTCAAACTGTGCTTAGGATTCCAATTGAACCAACACACTTTTTCTTTTTATGATTTTTTATTGATTTATTTTTGTTCTTTTTTCTTATTTTTTTCATAGGTGGAACTCATTAGCCATCTTTTGAAGGTGTCTCATCACCAGAAGAGTCAATTTAGCATCTAAAAGCAAGTGGTATTTGAGAAAAGGGCAGGACCTAAATTTTATATAAGAGATATAGTGTGTGTGTGTGATGTAAGATGTAAGTTCCAAAAAGAAGTGATTTTTTGAAAAACAAGGGGGCTAACAAGCCTAGTCCCCCAAAGCCATTAGATTTCTCATAAACAAGATCTCATACATAAAATAGTTTCCTGACTCAAATAATAATTTTCAAGCTCAATATGAATGCAACTCAAGACAATATTTTGCACCAACTAACTCAATAGACACACATTCATGCCAAAGAAAGTAAATAAAGCAAGAAAATTCTTAAAATTTGGGTTGAGAAGCAACTTTCCTCAAGTGACCCCCCGACCAAGACATACCATTGGTTCGTCGCTTTTCTTTTGGTTCAGAATGCCAAAACTTTATAATTATTTAACCTAATCCCACCTAAACGAGTAGTTAGAGCTACTTGTAGGCATAGTGGCTTTAAGGTCGTCCTCTAGAATGGGTCTTCTATTAAGTCTGGTAATCTTAGGTTTTTTGCTTATGGATCTCTTCTTTTTAAAGTAAAGTTTTGATTTTTATTGAAAAGGTGATTGCTTTATTGCGATTTTAGATTTTATTAAGCATCTCATGGCCTGGTTTTACTCAAGCGAACACTCATTATGGATCTAAGGGGTGCTCGGACTTCCTCTTGATAGATATATAATGAAGAGCATGTTCTTGGAGTAAGAGAGAGGAATGATATCTGAATGGCGTTGGGTAGGCTTTCACCTTAGTTCTTTCACATTCTGGACAAGTGACAATCAAAATCACATACTGGATGAAAGATCTTCTCAACAACAATCCAATATCAATGGTTGGACTTGCCAAGTATCTAGAAAGGCAATGCTCCTCAGGGATGAAAAATTCCTTCGACAACTCTGCCTTTAGGGTCATCTAATGAGTTGAGTGTCACCCTCAACCCCTAGAGAGCTCTCATGACTTTACCTCCCCTTCCTAAGCAACGCACATGATGGTTTCATTCTCCTTCATAGGAATTTAGCACGTGCACCCCCTAGATTCCATCATGGTGGGCTTGGATTCACCCAACCCTAAGATCAAGGTGACTACTCACTCATGGCTGGTGAGATGGCAGCTATGGGCGAGGAAAAACGGAAGAAGAAAAATCATGCAAAAGAAAGGAGAAAATAGAGGAATAGAAGAAAACTAATTTTATTGAAAAATAACTCTCCAAAAATACAATCCTCATGTTTTTGATCAATTATCCTGTATATAAAGGATGCTCTACACGTTTAGGGGCTCAATTAGGTAAGTAATCTCGATGCCCAATCATAACATTACAATTAGAGACGCATGGGATTGAAAAAGGAAATAAAATAAAGGAGGAAATCAGATTTTAGGGTTCTTGCACCCATAGAGCCGAGGGAGCAAAATTTCACTCCCTCAGTTTGAGGGTTCAAAACCTCTAAATACATGTTCGCTCCTTGGCTTCTTGGTTCGAAATTTCCCTCCCATGGATGGTGGGTTTGAAACCCTTAAATACACTTCGATATCTTATTGTGTTGGTGAGAAATCTTGCACCCACTCTATTCTAGGTTTGAAATTAAGTAGAATGCTGATAAGGCCTCCATCTCTCATCCAATCAGGCTTCCAAGGCTTCAATCTTGATCAAATCTCATCTCGGAGCTTCAAAGCTTGAACTTAAGATCCCAAAATGTTCTCATTCTTGATCCTCATGCAATCCAAGAGCTATAAAGATACATAAAAAGCTTGAAAACACACATGTACTCAAGGAAAAGATTAGTTTCAAAGTTCAGGACTTAAAAACTTGCAAAATCAGGTACTTGTGACTAATTAGCATCAAAAGCGTTTTAGAAAAAGGTTTTTAGATAGGAAAAGTGTCAACTTTTGAGCAGTTATCAACCATGTCCTTTTAATAACATCAAGTATAAAAAGGTAGGACAAGTGTTACCTTAATTGAATAAGGGTGCTCTATTTTTGGACTTACTTCAAGGCACCATGTGATGTGATCATGATGGTAGGTGCATGAGAATCTTCATATGTTAATGTAGGTGGCGCCATGTGATTCTATGTGATTTGGTAGGTGCATGGAAACTCACATTTTACCGACTTTGTGCGTTATTGGCCCCGAAACCCGTTATTAATGGTTTTATAGAGTACATGTATGCATAATGGTCTTTTTAGGCCTTTTTATGCCCCATTAGAGTCATGAGGTCAAAGCAATGAGGATATCTTGTATTGTTTGTGTGAGCTTAGATGCTCGTGGAAGCAATTCAATCGAGTTAGGACAATGAAGGAATGATCATGTAAGAAGATGGAGGAATAGAAGCCATTGTGGAGCATTTCGCACTCCAACAATCACAGTTAGTACAAAATTTCGGATCGTCTCCTTACTTAAGAGGCCATAATCCGTGATTTCGCACTGGGTGTGAAATTTCACATCGATACCCAAACTTGGTGCAAAAGTTGCGGAAAATAGAAAAATAACATGTTTTTGAGCTTTAATATATAAGATTCGATTTATAATAGGAAACAACTTGCCTTGGGCACTATTGCGCACTTCTCGTGTTGTGCAATTTTACCTTAAGTGTATGAGTCAACAAGTAGTAAATTGGACTCTTGGATTCCGAATACCAATCCCAAAGGGAAGGCATGTTTCGTTTGACTGACCAAGCATTAGGCTAATTGAGTCTTCTATTATCTAAGCTATCTAATTCAAAAGGTGATTGTAGTAATTAAACTAAACTACTGATCTAAAGAGTCAGATTCAGATTGAAATTAGCGAGAGCTAAGTTGAAGACATGATTTAACCTAATGGAATGTGATACTAGGGTTTATTGACGATCCTTTGTAAAGCCCGAGAAAAATCGATTTTTTCGAAAAATGGCAAAAAGGTAATTTACCGATATATAGTACAGGTTGAAAACCTAGAAATTTTCTAGATCTTAGGTGACGAAATCGGCCTCATCGTTGGATTTGTCTCGCGAAATCTAGTTACCTAGACAAATTTTGTTGAATTCTGAGATAGTTGGATTTTCGCGTTTTTCGGGGTGACTGGTGTCCAGTGACTTTCAGGGACGAGATTTTTACAAAAATCTCAGAAGTTAGGAAATAAATTGAGTTAATTTCATGGAATATGATTAGAACTTGACCTGAGACGAAATAAGTAGCTTCGGGCCAAAATCATACCCGTGCAGGTGTGGACACGTGGTGCGAAGTGGGCTGTGACTTAAACTTAAACAACAAGGGGAAACTAGGGCAGAAAATCACATTTTCTGCTACTATGTACGCGTGAGAGTGAGAGGAGAGCTAAGAGCTTCCGTCTATGATCTACGAAGTTCTGTCGGTCAAAGTTCATCGGGCTAAGAACAAAAGTTCATCTCATCGATGAGGGGTACATGTGGGTATCAAAAACACGAGATTTCATCGAGGATCCAAGCGAGGAGTTCGGGAAATCAAAGGTTTTGGGTTTAGGAAGTGTCCATGAGGCTTCCTAGGGTTCCTTCTACTCTCCAAGAGGTATGGAATTCTTCCTACTTGGTTTTTTTTTCATTTTTAGGCTGGACATGGTCGAATGTTCGAGTTCCTATTGGTGTCCTTCGCTTAGGCAATCTGAGCTTCTCCTAGGTGAGGACAAGGGCATCCTCGGGAAGAAGGAGCCTTCTCCTAGGCGAAGGTGGTGTTCGCCTAGGCGAAGGGGTCCGCCTAGGCGAAGGGGTCTGCTTAGGCGAGGGAGTGTTCACCTAGGTGAGCTCGAGGACAAGTTTTTGAGGTTTCTAGTTCGCCTAGGTGAGGCTTTTGCTCGCCTAGGCAAAGGTAGGCTACACTTAGGCGAGCCTGTGACTATTTGAGGCCTGTGTTCATGGCCTATTTGGGGTCGGTTTTGTGGCCCAGTTTGTGATTGTTTGTGGCTTGCTTCGGGGCCATTGTATCACTTGTTTAAGAGTGTCATTGCTTGACTAAGAGTGACATGCTTGGATGTCAATATGTTTGTTCTAGTGTATTGACATGTGATGAGTTTAGATGTGTAAATGGCCATTACATGGCTTGATTGTGTGTGTGTCATTGCTTGAACATAGAATGAAATGTTGTATGTTGATGTTGATATATGTGTGCATAATATATTAACATGAATGAAATGATGTATGGAAGTCATTTGCAGGTGATGTGATTGTCCATGACACTCAGTAAGTGGTGTGGATTGTATTGTCCATGTAACATTCATTATACATGTGGCATGATATAACATGCAATGGCGCATTGCATTGCATATGCACGGGGACATTGCATTGAATGGGTGTGAGTGCATGGTTGAAGAACAACATATGCTGTATTTGATAGTGGTGGGCTCAATAAGTGGGACGAAGTACGGTTGAATAATGTGGTAAAGAAAACTTGTGTCTGGTAATAGCAAGTAGGGATAGACACCCCCTCGGGTGAAAGACCCGTTAATTATGGTTAGACATAATTCCAGCGGTGAAAGACCGTAAAAGTGTCAATGTGTGTGAAACCTGCGGTGTGACACCAAAAATTTGCTACCCATAAAAAGACACATGAGTTTTGTATACAAATGATCATTGTGGTGTAACATCCAAAAAACTTTTGGTTTGAAAACAAATGAATTTGTTTTGTAAAATGATCATTGGATGTAATCTAGAAATGATGGATTTTATCACGCATGGGCCTCAGCATTATGTGATAGGAGTCGGTAAGGACTTGGGTATGATGGGAGTCGGTAAGGACTCAGGGCATGGTACATGATTGAGTCTTATCTCATTTCATGACATGACATGTAGGATTCCATAGTAGAAATTGCATGTTTTTACTTGGAATGTGAATGCGAATGTGTGGAACATGACCATTGCATATGTACTTGAGTGGGGAGAAGCGATGCTGTAGGAATATTCTCTCTTTGTGGTTTCACCCTTTATGGAACATTTGGTGCGGGTTAATGCGTTGGTGGACTACGCTCATTCGGCATGATTGTAAGAAGACGACATGTGACTTTGATAAATCTTTTGCGTGGAACAATCAGTTTAAATGTAATAATGAGTAAGAGGTCATTATCGAACTCTTATAAATTTATTTTTTAGTCTTAATATATTCGCATATTTTTAACTTAAATATGATGAATAGATCCCGGTAAATGGGACGTATTGAGTTGGTATCGAATCACTCGGTATCCACAGGTATTTGATACCAGTTTGGTATCAAAGCTTAGGTATACAATTACCTAAGGTAGTATTTCCACGGGTTGATGGTTGGTCAACGGGAGCCTCAGGTTTTGTGGCGCTTCATCCTTAATGCGTTTGTTTCCATTTTTAAGCCTTGAGCCATGGTTTATTAGTGTATATACTTGTCAAAGGGTCAAAGTTGTGGAGTCTCGACTCAAGCATGTTGGATCAACTTTCTCACTATTCATCTCATAGTCCCTTCCTAGTCCTTATCGGGTATGAGGAGCTATATTAAATAAATTTATTCTAGTTCTTTTATCGATCACCTCCCTTTCCTTCCGATAAAAAGCTCTAGACTATGTAGAGAACCAATTACCTCTCGGTCCTTACAGTCTCTACACAATGCTGCTTGAAGATCCAATTAATGTATATTAGTTTACACTCTTAATTAATTAACCCTAGGGCTTAATTCAATTCACATAAACTGAATCAAGTATCAATTCATTCACAAGATCATAAGAATATATAAAAATAAACCACAACTTCAATAAAAATTAAGGAAAATAAAGCATTAGGTTTCAATCAACCTTCCATAGCTGAAAAATTTAGCTAGCCATAATAATGAAAAAAAAATCAACGAATGTGTCTTTCAAAATAAACATATTTCAAAGAAGAAAGAGATGAAGATAAATGAGTTTTTGATTGCAAGTTTAGGCTTTGAACCCGGCTTCAACAATGGACTTGATCCTTCCCTTATGTTGATCTCGCTTTCTCCTCACTTTCTCTGCTTCTTTTCTCTAAATTTCAAACTCTTCGATCCTCATCTACTGGAATTAGGACTTTTTCCTTTTATAGATGCAATATTAAGGCTCAAAATAAGTCTAAATGGGCTTTGGGCCGCTTGTGATGTCGCAAAGTGCATGAGCCATGCCGCGTTGTGAAGATGAAGTTAGTGTTGTGTGTCTTGGCCACATCGCAACATGAGAAGTCCACATCGCGATGTGAGGCTGCTATGTTAGTCTCTATCACGTCGTGAAGTGGTGGGTGACGTCGCAACGTAAGGTTACAAGCTGGGAAACTCCTTCTTTGTCATGTCACGGCATGAGTTGCAATCTTGGGGATTACTCTCTATCACATCATGATGTGATGTGAGACATCGTAACGTGAGCCTACTTTCTACTTTTTGCTCCATTTTGATTCCCAATTTTCTTGTTTGGTTCCAAAGTTGCCTTAAACCATAAAATGAGAGAAACAAGCATTAAAATCTTCAAAATAATACTAACAATATGTAAATGATATGAGATTAATGAAATATAAACCGTTATAGAATACACCTATCAAATACCCCACCCCTAAACTTGAAGCTTTGCTTGTCCTGAAGCAAAATAAGGAAAAGTATCTAAAAGAAAGACACAAACGTTAACATACAAGTAAAAGATTGGTGCCATACTAAATTGAGAGAAGGCATTAAAGATGTTCTACAAACATGTCAATCATGTTGAGATCCTCAAACATTTATTATTTCTAAAGGACAAGACATCAAAGTGGTATGGTGATTAGGGCAAACTTGCACCTAAATCCTCAATAGGCCTTTCCTAGAGGAACTCAATGGAAATGGCTTTCTTAGTTCTCCCATATATACAAAGGTTCCAACACACCACTCAACCAAACTTAACTCACTCCTTTGATAGGCTGAGAACACACATTTTATTCAAAAACTAAACTAAATAGTAGGATGCAATACTATGGAGTTTTAGAAGAGTGTCCATGTAGCGAAGATCCATTGGTGATTCCCTAGTTGGTTAAGGGCACCAGACATTAAGTTCCCCTCGAACTTCACTCGGAACAACCCAACTAAAAACCTAAGCACTTGCTTGTGAAATCAACCCATCTTCTGTCACATGTAATGAGTAGTGAAGTCAATGACTCCCAGCCAGTTGGCTTAGGACATTAGGCTTTGAAAGGCCCCACAGACTGTGCTCGAGATTCCGATTGGATAAAATTACTTTATTCTCTATTTTCTTTTCTTTTTCTTTTTCATTTTCTAGTTTTCTCTATTGTTTCTTTTGAGCTCATTCGCCTTATTTGAAGGTGTCCTAATCTATAAAATCCAAGCTATCTCATGTAAGAGGAATTCGAGAAGAAAAGGCCAGAAGCAAAGCATACATAGAAGATCTAGTGTGTTTGTGATTATGAGTTCCAAAAGGAATTAGTTTCTTCAGACACAAGAGGTTATTTAAGCCAAGTCTTGGTTTGTGTCTTGTCAAGTGGTTAGTGTTGGGTGTGAGACTTTGTTTTAAGCATCCATTTCTTATAATCATTGAGTTCTTAATGCTAAATTCACACCTATATAGCTTAATTGTAGCCTAAATCCCTCCCTTACCTTGATTTTACAGAAAAGGAAGAATACCTAAGCAAAGGAAGCAAGAAAGTGAAGAATTGAAGAAGAAGTGCTGTTAAAGTGCTCATGTTGCAACATGGAGCCTCATGTCGCAACATGGTGCCCCTTCAGAATGAAAGCTCATACACTGCCATGTCGCGACATGGACTTATATCATGTCGCGACATCAAGTTAAGAGAGGATCAAGAATGAGAAGTAGGCATTGTCATGTCGTGACATGATCTGTCTTCATGTTGCGACATCATGCATCTGAAGATCAAGACCTGAAGCAGCCTTACTGTCATATCGCGACATGAGAGATCTTGATTTCACTACATGAGAAGAATTCCTGAAGTAGCCTTATTGTCATGTCATGACATGAGAAGAGTTCCTGAAGCCACCTTACTGCCATGTCATGACATGGAAGATCTTCATGTCTACTGGTGTATGGCCAAAGACTTGTTAGGTCCCTAACAATGATGCCAAAAACTTGTTAGGTTGTTGGCGTATAACGCTAAAAATGTGTCTACGAAAATGAAACAGCCCTAAGCACACTTGGGTGCAGGTCGTGCAAAGCCAATCTGATGGACTAAAGTGGGATATTGATCCCACATGGAAAGTGTGGTTTTAGTGAGGATTAAGTACCCTGACTACTAAAGTCGTTCACTATTTGAGCAATTCAATGATTTGGTGAGAAGTTGTAAAAATTAATAAAAACAAAACAAAACCAAAACAATGATTGATTTGTGAAAACTGGCTGTATTAACTAAAATCGGGAGAAAACTTCTTATAGAGGAACTAGGGTTGGTTATCATCAATGATGCCTAATGATTCATCTTGGTAAGGCCAGAGTTGAGTGAATTATAACTTGAGTTGGTCGAGGATACAGTACAAGGATCCCCTTTTCTTGTTCCCCCTTGTATTTTCTCACACTATCCACCTATTCACAGTTATGTCAATCTAGGTCGATAGGACAATACTTTTCGAAGGCATTTTTCCTCGAGATCTCTATTGGTCACAGTTACATCCTTGGAATAGGGCTACTTGAACTAAGTTCAGATTGGTCACAATTATGTCCTTTCAATCCTCACTTAATGCATTTGGTATCCCCTCATAGTGAAATCCTCTTAGTACTAGACCTTTATAATTCCCTAAGCCTCTTTAACTAGGTTAATTCAAATCTCGTTTAATTGATTCACACCATAAGAGAATAAGAACCAGATTTTAGGGCATAATCCAATCGTCACGAAGGATACCCTAGTAAAAGGATCGAAGATCCTATTCTCAGCATGTATTAATTAGCAAAGCCACCAAAATACAACAAATCAAGCATAAAACATCAACGAGCTAAAGATTAAATAGATATAACATCAAATTTGATAACCAACCCTATGAAATGTTTAGCCTAACATTTTAGCCATTAAAACCAACACATTCATGCTAATAACAAACACAAAACTACAGAAATTGAAGAAGGAGAAGAGATAGAAATACAAAACAAGGTTTAAACTGAAAATGACTTCAATCTCTAGATCCAAGCTGAAATCTACACTCCACAAGGTCATGCTTCCCAGCAATAATCGATTACAAGCTAAGTTGTTCACAAATAAAACCTAAATCTAAGAATTCTAAAGAAATATAAACCTAAAAATGGAACAAATCTTGAAGAGGGAAAACCCTAGGGAGAGCCTCCTTTTCTCAAAGTTTGAACACTAGAAAAGAGTGAAAAATGTCATTAAACATACGTTGAAAAATAGGCCAAAATGAGCCTAAAAATGGAAATATTTTGGGCCAAATCGCGTGGTCGCGACCACAACCACCTTGTGGTCGCGACCATAAAAAAAAATGTGAATAAAATTGCTACAAGAAAAACCTGTGGTCATGACCATAGTAGTGACCACATCGAGGGTTTCTAAAGACACCCTCTAGTGAGGGCTGCTGAACAGGTGTTGTGGTCGTGACCACACCGAACATTTTTGCTTCTCAGTCTTCTATGGTTGCGACCACACTAAAACTTTTCTAAAGACAGTCTTCTTCATCTTCTTTTGTTCTATGGTCACGACCATGGCTTCTTCCATGCATAGGTGCTTCAATTCTTGCCCGAATTGCTTGCTTTTCATCTCGTTTTCTTCTTTTCTACAAAATACACAAATATAGGTGGTTAGACATGAAGCTGTAATTAGAAGGGTGCCCCCAGTTAGCATCAAAATGTGAATTATTCTCGTTTGCACTAATAAAAAGTAACACAAGCACATTTATTCTGCGACATCAAAATATTTCTAAGTACCCATTACGTCGTAATCGACAGCATGGTGACGTCAAACCGCTTTTTAGCATGTGTTTTTGGTTCGCTTTTTGGCCCATTTTTTGAGGGTATTTAAAGAATAAGTTGTATCAATGATAGGAGGACAATCATTAGGGTTAGGGCGCAGTACGAGAATCATACCTGTGAAGGTTTTACTTTTCTTGGGGTTCTTGGCTAAACTACAGGTTTTGAGTTTTGTGTGATTTCTGCAGGATTGAAGCCCTATCTTGAAGAATTTACTCACTAGAGGGTGTTTTTAGCTTGGGAGCAGTCCATTTCCATTTGTTTTGTATCTCTAACCTTATCCCTTCTCATCACTTTCTTTATTTTGTTTGTAATCATGATTTTGGATGATATGATGGCTGTAATGAGAGGCTAAACCATAATCTAGGGTTGGTTGTAGACATTAATGCTTGGTTTATATATTTTTTAGAATTATTATGCGAAAGTTTGCTTGTGTTGATGCAATTTTGGAATTGCTACAGTTTTATTCAATTGAAATATGTTGGGATTTGTGATTGAGACCTAGGATAGGAGAGTTTGACCCAAGGCTTCTAGAGTGACGGTTGGAAATTGACCTGAGGCCTTGATGACATTTTTCAAATATCTTTCAATTGATAAAATTAACTTAACCTAATGAAAGAAGTTTAGGAAATTAGCAATGGCTAGTACTAAATGGATTTTATTAGGGAAAAACATCAATTAGGCATTGTGTTGGATTTGTAAAGACCTAACAGTGATCAAATCTAGCACATTTTGGGTTTTCTATTATAAGGACCTACCGGTGACCAATAGGATACCTAAGGGAAATTAGCCTTAGAAAAGTATTGTACTTAATCGACTAGAAGGACCTAGCGGTGAATAGGTGATTTTGTGCAAGAAATTGAGGTGAGTTATGAGAGTGATAACCTCATATAAGCCCCCCTTGAGCAAGCACAAGTAGACATTCACATTATTTACTTTTATCGAATATAAACCATAGGCATTAATCGAAGTAACCAACCCTAGAAATTTACGTTGAGTTTTCTTCTTCAAAGTCTTTTTTTCTTTGGAAATGTCCACATAACCCAATTTCCCCTATTTTAGTGTAGTTTGATTTTACTCTCATCAAGAATCGATAGCTTAGATAGTGAAAAGATCAAGTAACCGGGGGTATTTAGTCCTGTATAGACCTACCTTCATTGTGGGATCGACATCTGGACTTTCTAGTCCACTTACTACTTGCACGGCATGTGCATTTGTAGTATTTAAGGCTGCACACATTTTTATATACATGCATGTTCATTGGGATGGCTTTTCCTTTCTTAGTTTTGTAATCCCAGGTTGTTAATCACTCGAATTTATTGCTTTGTTAAATTGAAATTAAAAATAGACTGTAAAATTGTTGGTTTTTGATTGCTTGAGAAGAGTGTTTATTGATTTTTAAGAAAAATAATATAAAAAGGTCTCGGGCTTTGGATTCACCAAACCCGACCTCACCATTATGAGTCAAAGGGGGTTATGTAAGTCTCTCTCATATGCTTAAGAAATCAACTTATAATTGATCCCCTAAACTCTTCCTAGGTTCCTTTTGCAATATTTAGATAAAGCATATGTTCTAGGTGTAGAGTAAGTAATTCATACCTAATTTTAGAGGTGGTTGATAGGTTCTTGACTACGACCTCGGGTGGTTTGGACAAGAGACGATAATGCATCTTTGGGTCGGGTCTTGTTATGCCTAAGCACTTGATATACTATTGGACTTTCGAATATCGAGAGGCTGGACAGAGAGAGAGAGACTCTATACGGGTAGTTGGAAAAACTAGGACTGTTGCCTACCAATATAGAGAGTCCCTAATTGATGTATACCCAACCTTTAGATCTCTAAATAGTGATGAAAAACATTATACTGATTCGACGTGATCTCCCCCTTTGTACCATGGTGGGGTGGATTGGATCTGCCTTTGAAAACGATTACTCACTCATGGTGAGTTTTGAACATGCCATGAATGAAAAGAAATCAGGAAAAAAAAAGAAAATTGTGCTGAAAGCTTTATGGAAAGAAAATGAGAAAATTCTCCTAAAGTTACAGAACTAACTAACTAAGGAGAATTGAAAGTTGCATACATGGTTTGATCATCCCCTATTTATTATGCATCTCTAGAGGTTTAATTCGTGTCCAAGGCAAGTTGTTTCCTATTAAAAATCAAATCGCGAAGATTGGAGCTCAAAACTTGCTATTTTCTATATGCCACAAATTTTGCACCAAGTCTGGTTGTTAGTGTGATTCAGAAGCATCTATAACAACCAATGGAAATTTGACCTTGATTATAGAAGATTCAAATTTAGAAGGTTGCAAAGCTGTAGGATCATCAAAATGTAATTTTTGGAATTCAATTAAGACTTGAAAGGAATGAAGGACATGATTAAGGATTGAAGAAGATTTTGAATAAGTCAATTATTGGTTTTTTTGTTTATAGTTTTTCTAAATTCTGGTTTGATTTGGAGTCATGTTTCTAATTTTGGAGTTTCTTTATTCAATTTAGAAATATTTACTATTCTAGTCAAAGTAGGAGTTGCTTTATTCATTTCAAAAAGTTTTATTTTCATAGTCAAAGTAGAGGCTGCTTTATTTGTTTTAGAGGGTAAGGGGCTTATATATACCACCTAATGTACTTTTTTTTTCATTAATTCAAAGTTTAATAATATTTAAGATTTCTCTTTTTTAAAAGTTATCTCTTGTTCTCTTATCTCTTGGGTGGATTCCCTTGAGCGGCGAGTTCGTTGATTCTTATCCCTTGGTGGATTCCTTGGGTGGCGAAGTACATCTCTCATTCTTGTATCTCTTGGTTGGATTTTCTTGAGTTGCGAGTTCGGGGCTTCATATCTCTTGGTGGATTCGTTGAGTGGCGAAGTAGGTACCTATCCTTTTATAACCTCTACTCATCTATCCTTTTCTCTTTTTAACTTTCAAAATCCAATTCTCCAACCACAACCCGAATCTTCCTAAATTTGGTTCCATACTTCTAAAACCTTTCCATATACTTTTTCAACCCTAGCAACATAAATACTATCATTCATAACCTTAGAAATCTGAATTGGCCTGTATACTTTACCTTAAAACCAAAAATGCAAACTAGCTTAAAAAACAAAGGTTGTTTGCATCAAGTAAATCGAATTTTCCAAACCTAAAATCCTTCATCCTAAACCTTAGTTCCATCAAACCAGGCTGTACTGATGTTCTTGAGACTTTCGTTCAATGTCTACAACAACGTTTGAGGATTTATGATCCTGCGACTATGAAGACCTTCATGGATGGTGTAGATGAAAATAATACCAAGGAGGAAGAAGATGGTATAGATGAGCAACTTGTGCGACATAGTAAACAGTTTCTTTGAGCATAAGAAGCCTAAAGACAAGCATGCACGAGACTATGATTATCAAAAAAGGTATGATGAACACTACCATGACGAACATTACTATGAGAGGCATAATAATGAAGGCTTAAGATTCAATCCAAAACTTGATATTCTATAATTTGAGGGAAGAATACATGCTGATGACTTCTTGGAATGGATTAATATGTTTGAAAGCATCTTTGAGTATTATCCCCCCCACCCCCAAGTTGGTGGCTATCAAAATGCACAAGAATGATTTATTTTGGTGGGAAAACTTAAAAAGGCAGCATGAAAGAGATGGTAAAAAGAAGATTGAAACTTTTGAAAACATGAAGAAAGAGTTAAAAAGAAAGTACCTTCCCTTTAACTATAGCCAAGGCATCTACCTCAAAATTTAGAACTTTAAGCAACAAAATTTGAATGTGGAGGAGTATTAAATTGACTTTGAGATCTTGATGATCAAAGAAGACTTGCAAGAGGTTGAGGAACAGTCTATAGCCCACTACCTTCCTGGTTCGAGATTTGAAATTGCTAGAGTTATTTATTTGCAACTAGATAACACTCTTCAAGATGCGATGGAGCTTGCTTTGAAGGTTGAGGCTCTAAACAAGTATGGAAGTTTTATTACAACTAGGAGTGCAGCTAAAGGACTTATCTAGAGTTCCACTTCAAGGAGCCCTAGTGACACTAAAACTACCCTCAAACATCATGCAAAGAGTGACGTACGTAAACCACATCAAGAGTTTACTTCTAAGTCAAGGAGGTGTTTTAAGTCCTAAGGATCGGGGAATATTGCTTTTGAATATCCTAATCAAAGAGCGGTTGCCTTAGTTGAAGAAGAAGAAGCCGAGGAAGAAGTTGTTGAAGAGGAAGTTGAATATGACCATGATGATGAGCTTACTATGGCTGACCATGAGACTTCCTTAGTTGCTCAAAGAAGCCTTAAAGTTGGAGCCATTTCTAGTGAAGAGGAATGGTTGCGGTCTAATGTTTGTCACACAAGGTGCACATCTAAGGGCAAAGTTTGCTTGATGATTGTTTATTAGTGAGAGCTGAGAATTGTGTTTCCTTGAAAATGGTGTAGAAATTGAACTTGAAGACGATTCCACATCTAAAACCTTTTAATCTTTGTTGTCTTCAAAAAGGAACTGATATCAATGTAAAGCATAGATATCTTGTATCATTTACAATTGGAAAGCATTACAAGGATGAGATATGGTGTGATGTTGTTCCAATGGATGCATGTCACATGTTGTCTTGGAGGCCATGTCAATATGATTAGTAATCTATGATTGTTTCAAAAACACCTGCATATTCCACAAGGATGGCCATAAAATTATCTTGGCACCTATGAAACCATCAATGGCTTTAGAAACCAAACTTGATGAGAAGAGTTCTTTGTTGTCACCCTTAAGTTGGAGAAGCGAAATTAAAGTCGGTTTAGGGCTGTGATGGCTTAATTGTTGGAAAGGAAGGAAATAGAGGTATGAGAAGGAAATCCCATAAGAAGAAAGACAAATTCTAGAGGAGTTAATTGATGTAGTGCTTGAGGAAATACCACATGGTTTGCCCCCTATGAGGGATATTAAACATCAAATAGACCTCATACTAGGTTCAGTTTTGCCCAAAAAACTTGCCTATAGAATGAGTCCTAATGAGCATTAGGAACTTAAAAGACAAGTTGATGATTTTCTTAACAAAGGGCTTATTCAAGAGAGTAAAAGTCCTTATGCCATTCATGCCCTTTTGGTACCTAAAAATAATGGATCTTAGAGGATGTGTATTGATAGTAGAGCGGTCAACAAGATTACTATTGAATATCGATTTCCTATTCCAAGACATGAGGACATGTTGGATCAACTCTATGGTGCTTCAATCTTTTTGAAAATTGATTTGAGGAGTGGATACCATTAAATTCGTATGAGGAAAGGAGATAAGTAGAAAGTAGCCTTTAAAACTCGAGATGGGCTTTATGAGTGGATGATTATGCCATTTGAGTTGTCCAATGCACCTCACACTTTTATGAGGTTTATGACTCATATTCTTAAGCCTCGCATTAGCAATTTTGTTGTGGTGTATTTTGATGACATTCTGATCTATAACAAGAGTTTGGAGGAGCACTTTGAGCATTTGAGGCAATTGTTCTCTATTATAAGGGAAGAAAGATTATTAGCCAACTTGAAGAAATGTGACTTTTGTGCCGATAGAGTTATATTTTTTGGTTATGTGGTTGCTAAAGACGGAATTGAGATGGACCAAAATAAGATAGAGGTGATCATTAGTTAGCTATTTCCTAGCTCAATTCATGATGTCAAGTTTTCATGGTCTAGTTTCTTTCTACAGGAGATTCATTTGTGGGTGTGGTTCTATAATGGTTCCTATAACTGAATTCTTGAAGGGAAACAAAATCAAGTGGAGTAGTGCATCCCAAGAAAGTTTCGAGTTGATAAAGAAGAAAGTGACTGAAGCCCCTTATTTGGCTTTACCCGCTTTCAACAAAGTATTTGAAGTTGAGTGTGATGCATCACATGTTGGGATTGGTGTTGTCCTTAGCCGAGAAAGAAGACCTATTGCTTTCTTTAGTGAGAAGTTAAATGAAGTGAAAAGGAAGTACTCCACCTATGACAAGGAGTTCTATGCTATCTACAGAGCTTTTATCTCAATGGAGCCAATAATTTCTTTATAAACCATTTGTGTTATTTTCAGACCATGAAACATTAAATTTAAGCAATCATCAACACAAGTTGAATAGAAGACATGCAACATGGGTAGAATTATTACAAGCATGCAATTTCACAATCAAACACAAAGCTGATGTTCATAATGTCAAATGCCTTGAGTAGGAAACATGCTTTGTGGACTTCCATGTAAGTTAAAGTAGTTGGATTTGAGATGGTGAAGGAATTATATGAGAAGGATTATGATTTTAGTGAGATTTGGAAGATGTGTGACGAGAAGCCTTTCAAAGAATTTATGAGAGTAAACGAATTTCTCTTTAAAGTTAACACCTTATGCATTCCATCTTGTTCTTTGAGATTGAGTATTTTGGATGAATTACATGGTGGAACGTTAGGAGGCCTCTTTGGGGAAGCAAAAACCTTGGCTTTGGTGAAGGCAAACTTCTTTTAGTCTAAACTAGGGAAATAAGTCGCTAGATTTGTCAAGAGGTGTGTTGTGTGCATGATGGCTAAAACTCGTGGAAATAATGCAAGCTTGTGTACACCATTGCTAGTTCCGCGAAGGCACCATGGGAGGATGTTAGCTTGGATTTCGTGTTAGGATTACCTCGAACACAAAGAATCAAATATTTAATCATGGTGGTTATTGATAGGTTCTCGAAGATGGCTCACTTTGTTCCATGCAACACATCTAATGATGCTTCACATTTTGCTGGCTTGTATTTCAAGGATATTATGGGCTTACATGGTATTCCCAAGACCATGGTTTAAGATCGAGATTCTAAGTTTCTTAGTCACTTTTGGAGAACTTTGTGGAGGAAACTTGGAACTTCTTTACTATTCATCACTTCTTATCATCCTCAAATTGATGGTTAAACGGAAGTTACTAATAAAATTTTGGGTAATTTTCTAAGGAGTTATGTTGGAAAGAACTTGAAATAATGGGATTTGATTCTACCCCAAATTGAATTTGCATATAACATACCTGAGCATAGATCTATTGGGAAAAGTCCATTTGAAGTAGTATATGGGCTGCAATTGATTGGGCTTATGGATTTAGCAACCCATGCCACAACTAAGCAATTTAGTGGAGATGCTAAAGTTAGAGACAAGGAAATCAAGAAGCTGCATGAGGATGTCCACTTGAATATTAGTAAAGAAAATGCAGCAGAATAAGCAAAATAGGCGTAGAAAGTCAGTTGAATTCGGCTAGGAAAATTTGGTTCGATACATCTTCAAAATGATAGATTTCCATCGAGCAAGTTTGGAAAGCTCAAGCCAAGGGTAGATGGTCCTTTCAATATTATTGAGAATATTGGAGACAATCCTTACAAGTTAGAGTTGCCTGATGATTATGATAGCTCACCTATATTTAATGTCAAGGACTTAAGGCCTTATCACGGTGAAGACTTGAGGGCAAGTCTTTTCTTTGAACTATGGGGCATTGATGCAGGAGTATGTATAACAACCAATGGAAATTTGACCTTTGATTATGGAAGATTCAGATTTAAAAGGTTGCAAACTATAGGATTTTTGGACTTGAATTAAGACTTGAAAGGAGCTAAGTACGTGATCAGGGCTTGAAGAAGATTTTAAATAAGTCAATTATTGGTTTTTATATATATATTTTTTCTAAAATATGGTTTGATTTGGAGTCATGTTTCTAGTTTTGGAGTTTCTTTAATCAATTTAGAAAGTTTTGCTATTCTAGTCAAAGTAGTGGTAGGAGTTGCTTTATTCATTTTAGAAGTTTTGTTTTCCTAGTCAAAGTAGAAGTTGCTTTATTTGTTTTAGAAAGTAAGGGGCCTATATATACCCCCTAATGTACTTTTTTTTTTCATTCATTCAAGTTTAATAATATTTTTAGATTTCTCTTTTTACGAATTATCTCTTGTTTTCTTATCTCTTAGGTGGATTCGCTTGAGTGGCAAGATCGTGGCTTCATATCTCTTGGTGGATTTCTTGAGTAGTGAAGTAGGCACTATCCTTAGCAACTCCTACTCATCTCACTATTCTTCAATTTTAAACTTTTCTTAATCCACTTCAACCACAACCTGTACCTTCCAAATCTAGTTTCATACTTATAAAACATTTCCATATACTTTGTTTTACCCTCGAAACATAAATACTATCTTTCATAACCTTAGAGAAATCCCAAATTCATGCAAAAGCCCTAACCTACCTTAGAAACCAAACCAAACCAAATTTCTCAAAATACAATGTTTTGCATCAACCGTTTAAACTCTTTCCAAACTTAAATCCTTCCATTTTAAACTCCTGGTTCACCATATATATATAAACCCCAAATAAGCCCTATAACATTTGGAACTAGACTTGTCTCTTACCTTTTAAATTTATATCCTATATCTAAACTACCACAAACCCATTCCTAAGTTACCCAAATCGTTAGATCATCCATCACAGTCCTGTCCTCACATCACAATGAAAAATTTCTCACTTAGTGCCAACTTGGGTTCAAAATAACTGGATCAGGCCAATTAAGTGAGGAGACAATGCAAAATTTTGCACTAACTACAAAATTAGTGCAAAATCGCATTGTTTTAGTGCGAAATGCTCCAGAATGTGTTCTTTTCCTCCATTTGTCTTGCATGATCATTCGTTCATGGTCCCAACTCGGTTGAATTGCTTCCCTGAGCTTCAAAACTCATGCAACAAATATGAGATATCCTCATTGCCTTTGTCCCCATGATCTTGATGAGCTATAACAACACCTAAAAAGGTCATTATGCTTACATGTACTCAATAAAACCATTAGTAACATGTTTTGGGGCTAACAATGTACAAAGTCGGTAAAATGTGAGTTTCTAATATAAAAAATATTTTAAAATAGGAAAGTTAGTTTTGTAAAAATGCTCTTTTTGATCGGTTATCAAGTCTCCCATAACCACTAGAATTCTCAAGCCCTAGATCAAATAAATGCCAAGGTATCTCAATTTTGACTATAAAATTAAGTGCAAAACCAATGCAATCTCAAAACCAACTTCTACTTATATGGACACCAAAAAGAAACACACAAAAGAAAGAAAAAGAAAAACACATGCACACAAATACAATTCAACCTATGGAATGGAATTCCTATCGCAGCAATAATGAACCCCCCAAACTGAAATATAACATTGTCCTTAATGTATGGAATATGAAGAGTAGGAACAGAGGACACCCCTTATGGATTAGTGTGATCCTTGGGTCTTGATGAAACTCCATGATGTTGCTCTAGTGTGCCAAGGAGTTCGAAGAATTGCAAAAGTGAAAGAAACAAGTCTCCTCGAAAACAAAAATTGAAATAAAACATTAAAAGAAATTGAAAAGTTAAACTAGAAAAGTATGAAAAACTGAAAGAGTATAAAGTAAAAAGCTTGAGTTGCCTCCCAAGAAGCGCTTAGTTTAACATCTTTAGCTAGATAAAGGGGAATCTACATGAAGTGAATACCAATACTAATCTCCTACTCAGATTGACTCTAGAACACGAGTTGGTTCTCTAAGGTAGTGTTTGAACCTTTGACCATTTACGCTGAATTATTTCTCACTATCAGATTTTAAACCAATAGCACCAGATGAGCTCACAGAGATGACCGTGTAAGGACTAGACCATCGGGACTTAAGCTTGCTTGGGAAGAGTCTCAACCTAGAGGTGAATAGTAGAATCCAATCTTCAAAGAAGATGCTTCTCGTGCCATTTCTTTGTTTTCTCCTTATAGATCTTGGCACTCTCATATGAATCATTATGGATCTCCTCTAGTTCATTGAGTTGTAATAGTCTCTTTTCTCCCATAGCTTGGGAATCGAAGTTCAATTTCCTTATAGCCCACAAAACTCTATGTTCAAGCTCAACCAAAAGATGACATGGTCTACCAAATATAAGGCGTTATGAAGACATACTAGTAGGAGTTTTATATGCCTATTCTATAGGCCAAAAGTGAGTCCTCCAAGGACCTTTTGGACCAATCATTCCTATTGGTGCTTACTATCTACTCCAAGATACTCTTTATTTCCAGATTAGAAATTTCAGCTTAACCATTCAACTGAGGGTGATAAGCTAAATCTTTTTTATGTCATACCCCATACTCAGCCATCAAGGATGAAAACACTCTATTGAAGAAGTGCATACCCTTGTCACTTATAATTACTCTCGATGCACCAAAGTGGGTAAGGATGTTTTTATGAACAAACTTAACTACTGTTTTAGCATCATTTTTCGAGGTTGTAATGCCTCTACCCACTTGGAGACATAATCCACAACAAGTAGAATATATAGGTTCCCAAAGGATGATGGGAATGGTCCCATGAAGTCTATGCCCCAAACATAAAAAATCTATACTTCCAGCATATTTGCAAGAGGCTTCTCATTTCTCTTTGAGATATTTATGACTCATTGGCATGTATCACAACCCTTTGTAAATTAGTAGCTGTTCCTGAATAATGTATGGAAATAAAACTCAGACCAAAGCACCTTCTAGGTTGTTCGTGTGCTAGAAAAATGTCCTTCGTAGGGTGAGGAATGGCATTTAGTGAGGATCTCTTGGAACTCAGTCTCTGGCACACATCGCTTCAATACTTGATCTGCACACCTTCAGAAAAAGAGCGGATCATCCTAATAGTAGAACCTCACATCTCACATCATGAAGAAATTTCTTCCTCTGCTATGAGATCAAGCATAGTAGTAGTACCTTACAAACAAGGAAGTTCACATAATTGGCATACCACGACAGCTGACCCTCTACAATCATCAACTGTTCATTGGGAAAGGTTTCCTCAATCTCCTTGGAAGTGTTATCAACCTTTTCATTCTCAAGACGGGAAAAGTGATTAGATACAACATTCTCACTCCCCTTCTTGTCTCTAATCTCCATGTCAAATTCCTACAACAACAATACCCATATGATCTGCCTTGGCTTAACATCTTATTTCATCATCAAATAACGGAGTGTTGCATGGTCCGTATATATGATCACCTTGAACCTTATGATGTATGATCTGAACTTGTCATAGGAATACACTACAACCAACATTTCTTTTTCAATAGTTGTTTAATTTTCCTATGCATCATTTAAAGTGTGGCTCGCATAGTAGATGGCCCGAAATAGCTTCTCATGTCTATACCCTAATAAAGCCTCAATGGCATAATCATTGGAATCACACATAATCTCAAATGGCTTGGTCCAATTCGGTATTGTCATGATCGGCGGCACTAGTCAAGCTTTACTATTTATACAAGCAGTCATTAAACACGAAGCATGCCTTTAAAAGAAGCCATGCTGCCAGCAATATTGAGAAGTCTTGAATGGTCGCTGATGCAACCCAGCATGCCCTCATAAAGCTCCTCACACTTCTCACAAATAGGCCTGCGGCACAAGAGTTCCTGGTGGTGGAGTTTTCGCTGATCATCTAAACCCTGAGGATATCCACGTCCCAAGACAATCCTTCTCAACCAAGATGGTGAATTTCGCCTAATTCATAATCTTTTTATTTTCCTGTGGCATTTATGAATGCCTAATTAATATTTTTCCCTAATAAAATCCATTTAGTGCTAGTCATTACTAATTCCCTCAACTTCTTTAATTAAGTGAAGTTGATTCTACCAATTGGAATATATTTTGAACACTTGGTCAAGGCCTTGGGTTCATTTCCATCTATCACTCTGGAAACCCTAGGTCTAACTTTCCTATTCTCGGTCTTAAACACAAATCTCAACATATTTCAATTAAGTAAAACCATAGGAATTCCAAAACTGAATCAACAAGCATCAACACAAGAAAATTTTCACAAAATCATTCTATAATATATATATAAACAAAGGCTAATATAATAGTGCTCTCTGTGCCTATCAGATGGACATTATGGTATTTTGGACTATTTATGGAGAATTTATTATTATGTGATGATTCAGATGTTTATTATATATACGTCCTTGGAATAATATTATTAATTATTCTAAATGTCCCTAATCGGTTATTATAATAATAATGAATTAAGATAAGAGAATGGATTTATATTCATGGGATGAATATAGTGTATAGATACAAAACAAATTTATATCTATTTGTTGAGAACAAATATTATTGCACCATTTCGAGATTAATAAATGACCAAAGTCATAAGTTAATCTCTAATAGTTGTGTCATTAAACTTTGACCCTGATCGCATAGTTCTCTCAACATAAGGATTATCGTGTTTTGATATAAATCAAACGTTGTCTTTAATTCTAATATCTATGATATACATACTTGAACATAATAAATACCTATGAGTTAGATATGAGCAATTAAGATGGAATTTGTCCTCTTATTATAAGAGAGAGTATTCTGGTCCCCATGCTCAGAGATCAGAAATGTATAATGCCTGAACAACTGATGGAGATCAAATTCATTTGCAGTCGGGCCTTAATCAGGGTTTCGAGTAATCAAAGATAGAACTATATAAGGTTGACTTGCCTATGCCTATATTCTATCAAGATATCATGGCATGTAAAAAGGATTATGTCATTAGCTGAGTATTAAGGTTGTCCTGATCATAAGCTTTTCATTTAACTCGGGTAGTCATAATGTCTTGCTAGAGGCCACTTATGACTCTCAGAGGGATCAAAATGTGATTTGTGCCTACCGTCAATGTTAATCAACTCCATGTAGTCGCACATTAAGAAATCTAATATGAATGTGTTATGGTTTTCAGATTTTCCTCGTAGTACTTAAAATGATGAGATTATTTTAAATTACAAATAACAATTAGTTGTTATTTAAATTCAATTTAATTTGAGAAAGTTTAAATTCATGATTTAAATTATAACAAATAATTAATTTGTTATATTTTCTTATTAGATATATAATATGTAAAGGGTTTTAAAAGGAGTTTTAAATATATATTAATATAAATAAATTCGTTTCTTATCTCGATAAGGATTTGAATTTAAATTGTTATTATTTAAAAGAGTTTCAATATAATAATATAAATTCGTTTCCTTATTCATAAGGGATTTGAATTTAAATTGTTATTATTTAAAAAGAGTTTAAATAGCATTAATATAAATAAATTCGCTTTCCTTATCCGATAAGGATTTGAATTTAAATTGTTATTATTTAAAAATAATTTTAAATATAATAATATAAATTCGCTTCCTTATTTGATAAGGATTTGAATTTAAATTGTTATTATTTAAAAGAGTTTTAAATATATAATAATATCAAAAATTGCTTTTGACAAAAACCCTAGGAGACTTATATAGATATATATATATATATATATATATGTGAGACATATATATTTTTCTGTGGTCGCTTACTCTAAGAACAATCCAAAACAGAGACTTAATTTGCTTTGAGAAAACGAACCTAAACTAGCATTCAACAAGATCGTCAATATTTGTTCGTGTGTGTGGATACTTGCGTAGGGTGGTAGCTTTTCGTAAAGGCAAGACTTTCAAGATCCGAATAAACCAAGACGCACTTTGAAGGCTTGACGAATCGATCTACAAGAGGTAAGTTCGCTTAATTCGCCCTTCGGCTTTATGAAACGATGTGATCCTCTTGGTGGGTTATGGATAAAATTTTAAATTCGCGCATTATGTTCTGTTCCAAACTGCATTGGATATTCTGCCCGTAACCCAACATTAACGTCTACAACCAACCCTAGAGGATGATTTAGTTCCTCATTACAACTATCATATCATCCAAAATATTGATTACAAATCAAAATGAAGAAAACGATGAGAAATATATAAGGTTAGAGATCAAAACAATATGAGCTAAGATGCTATCCAACCAATCCCAAGCTGTAAACACCTTTCAAAGAGTAGATTCTTCAAGCTTGATCCAAGTCTCATAGAAATCAACACAAAAACTCCAGCAACCCAAGTCTAGAGCTAAGAACTCTAAGAAAACCCTCAAAACCTCAAGAGAGGGAAAGTTCTCTAAAAAATTGTACCCTAACCCTAATGATTGTCTCTCTATGATTATTACAACTTATTCTTTAAATACCCTTGAGAAATGGGTCAAAAACACATGTCAAAAAGCAGTCCAACGTCGCCATGTCACGACATGCAGATCTCTCATGTTGTGACATGATAGAATGTATGCTCCAAAAACTCTTCTCATGTCGTGACATGATAGAATGTGTGCTTCGAGAATTCTTCTCATGCCGTGACATGAAGATCTCTCATGTCGCAACATGGCAAAAAGGCTACTCTAAGTTTTGGTCTTCAGGAATATCATGTCGCGACATGACAGTAGGGTTTCTTCAACTTTGGTTCTCTCTTGGCTTGATGTCGCGACATTACAGAATGTAGCCTTCATCTTGAGTACATCCCATGTCCCGACATGAAGCTCCATGTTGCGACATGGGTACTTTGACAACATCTCTTCTTCAATTCTTTTCTTTCTTGCTTCCTTTGTTCGGGTTTTCTTCATTTTCTACAAAACCAAGGTAAGGAGAGGATTTAGCCTGCAATTGAGCTATATATGTATGAATTTAGCGAAGAACTCCATAAATGTATAAAATGAATGCTTAGAACTAGGTATAATTCACACCTAACAAATACCCCCAAACTTACCCTTTTCTTTTCTTCAAGCAAAGAAACCACACATTCTCCAAGTTCAAAACAAAACAAAACAAAAAAAACTTTCCAAAAACTTGTTAAGCTTAGTGTGACAACAACATGTGCTTATTTTCCTCAGGGTTTGAACTATTCAACAATACAAAGAAAAGTTTTAGACATGATCTTACTATATAATAGATTGATCATGAGTTACACAACTTAAGCCTAAGTCCTTTTAGTGAGTGTTTGTGAATTCCTACCTTCATGTGGTCAATGTAGTTTAGATGGAATTAAGAGAACTAGATTTGGATGGAGATCTCCTACTCAATTAATGTTTCCATGACTTAAGAGTACATAAGACTCCATAGGCTTGCTAGGCATAAAATTCTCTACTAATGTAGGCAGCTCGCAATTCATAGGATCGAATAGGTCTTTATATGGCTTGTAATGTATAGCTTAGGTAATGGGTAGTTGAATGGGTCATTTAGGTTCATATTATCCCAAGGCATACAAAATTTCCTTTTTCATCAAAATCTCTATCATCCTTTCTCATTTTTCTTTCTTGCATAATTGAATCTCTTAAGCTTCCCCTAAACTTATATTTTTGCATTTTTTTTTCTCACATAGAATTTCCCCTAAACTTATTTCATTTTCACCATCCTCACAAGAACACCAATATGTTTTCTTTTTCATAGAATTCAAGAATTGGAGTAGTGCAATGTCTAGCCTTCTTATGCTTTCTACCTACCTTGTATACCAAGCTTTAGGTCAACAACTTCTAGACCAGTTGGTCTTGGGGTACTAGGTGTTAAAACACCCCTACGGACTTAATTACTCAAGCTAGGAAAGCTTCAAGGCTAAACTTATACCTCCTTGACTTTTTCTTTCTTTCTTTCTTTCTTTTTCCACCTAACCTCCTTTTGTTTCATTTATTGCACAATTCTTCACCCAAACTTCCAATTCATACAACATGCTTTCATAAAATATTGCACTAAAGCAAGCATGTTTAGGGTAAACAAGGATATTTGAATAAAGGAATATAACAAAGAGGGTTAAGGTGTTTACTCTTGTCTTTCTAGAAAGGAAATGGCTAGTAAAGCTCAAATTGGGTGACTATAGATCTATGCATAAAAGAGTTAGCTAAAAAGGCTCAACCAATTTGATGATGGCCTATATCATCTGCTAATTATTGTGTTGCCTAGGATTTCGCCTCAAACGGTAATTGAACAAGTTCTAGAGTCTTAGGAGATCACACTAGATGATGATTACCTAATTCTTCCCTAAACCAAGCAACATTGACCACTAAGGGGAATGTGACTAGTGTTTCATAATATAAGGACATATGGCAAAGTTCACAACTCGATAGTTAACATATTATTCTTCAAACCTCAGCTATCTCTTGTTTTCTTCATATAACATAACAATTCAATCCTTTTTCATCATCGAAAACACTACAACACCGAAACAACTTAAAAAATTAAAACAAAGTTGTTTATGACTTTTTGAAATTTTCAAAAATTTTCAAATTTTTTTTAGGTTTTTAACATATGCAACAAAGATCATATTTGGGAAAATGAATGGTTGCTCACTATTATCCAAAAATTCAAGCACAACAAGTGATAGACATTATCGATCATGAATTATATCCTCATACCAAACATGAAAGTTTAATAAATTATGATCTAAAGAAGCACACATACCAAAAAAAAGAAAGAAAAACACAAACCAAACAAACACACCAAAACTGAGTTTCAAGTTTTCATAGAAGAAGGCATATGAGGAGAAAGAGATTTCCCAATAGTTAATGTGCAAAGTAAGTCTAAAGAAGGGAGATAAGGAGAAAGAGATTATCCATTGTAAAAATTCAGAGAAAAATAGCGAGAGAGTAAAATCTTGTCTAAAAATGGGAAAAATGCACAATACCCCCAAACGTAAGGTAAAAATATTGTCCACTATATAAAAGAGAATGATAAAGGAAACTCCCCTCATAAACTCTTTAATCTATCATCGTTTGAATCCTATGATGGTGATGGTGGTGTCAGTGGCATGTTAGGAACACGAATGGAAGAGAAGGCACTGGAGGCATCGTTGATGAAGAGAAGGAACCATGGTAGTACGCCATCAAGCTCGTAAAAGACTGCGTATTGGCTTCCTCTCTCTGGATTTGAAGCTCCTGCCTATGAGCTAGTGCGTCCATCCTTGCAAATATCTGGGGATTGTCCCTATGCAGACGATAGTTACCCTCATGGTAGTCCACAAATTCCTCATATAGCGTTGAGGCCATACCACTCATCCGCTTAGCCATCGAATCAATATGAGCATACAGTAGCTCTCTCTCAATTTCTTTTTCCTCATTGTCTGAGGCTTCATCTTTAGAGTGATTCTCTTATTCTCTTCCTTCTCTTCTTCTCTAGCTTTCGTACCTCTCCTAGGAATGTTAAGCCTCATCGGGCGTGTTGTCTTCTTTTGTGGGAAGTGTAGTGCTTGCATTGGTGGGCACTTCTCTTTATTTTCCCCTATTGGCACTCCCGCTACCTCACATAACTTGGTGATCAAGGACAGATGAGTGATTGCCTTGTGATATGTTGACTCCAAGATGGAATTTTCAATTACCTTTCCCACATTGAACTTATATCCCTTGACAATGGCATAGGAAAACGATGCCTTGTTTCTTTCGATAGTGGAAAGGTTCTTGGAGGGCACCAACTTGGAGAACACAAAATAAAACCACATCTTGGCTACTTTTGTGAGCCTTGTCCTCAGCAAGGACATTACCTTCTGATTAGCATTTCTATTCCATGGTGAGCTTCCATTAGCCAGCTCTTGTAAGATCAACTCATAATTGGGCTCCTTATATAATGCCCTGAATTCCTCACTATCCACTTCCGTCAGTCTAAAAACCTTGTTGATGGTGCTCTATCAAATTGCATAAAAAAAATCCTCTTACAAACACAATTGATATAATCTTGTCTCGGAGGTTGGTGCAGAACTCTCGCACAACCGGTGCTACACCCAAAGGTGGATGCTCACAAGGCTTGTTCTAGCTTTGCCTTCCTTGTAGCAAGTTGCTAAGTTGAGTGCTACACTTGTGAAGCCTCTCTCAAATACAAAGGGAGTGTGGCTGAAGAATTGATAGTCATCCTTTGCCTCCTTTGTTATAAATTTCTCAGGATTTTGAGGAGAAGGAAGAAATGGAGTAGGCTTTGACACAGTTTTTTGCTTCTTTGGAGCCATTTTCTTTACTCTGTCCTTTCTTCGAACACTTGGTCGGAGCACTGTGCTATTGGCTTCAATAACCCTAGTTTCTCTTTACAATATCCTCCACTAAACACAAACTAAGCATCCACAATTCCCTAACCCAAAAAACAATCTCAAACAAATGAACTTCGAACCTTACCTAAATCCTGCTGAAATTTCTTCCTTATGGAGCATGATTCAATTCTAAGGCTTGTAGAGAATCAATTTGAAGTTCTATGGAGTGGGTTGAAATAGGTTAAGTAGGGTTTGTTGAGATTAGATGGGTGTTTTGAACTTTAAATGCAATGAGGAGGCAAGGGCGTGGTCGGGTGAAGAGGAAGAAACCCATAGTTTTGGTATGAGAAATGGAGGGTTCGTATTTGTTTTATTCAAATATTTTCAAGTCATGTCGCGACATGACAGTGAGTAAAGGACAAGATGGGCTATGATGTTGTGACATCAAAGGATATGATGCCGCGACATGACAGAATGGTGTTTTCCCTGAAATCAGTCCATGTCGCAACATGACAGAAGGTACTCATTCATAGGAACCGACCCATGTCGTGACATGAAGATCCATGTCCTGACATGATAGTGAGTTTGCTCAAATTAAGCCCCAAATATATAAATTTCTTTTATCTTAACACTTCCTCAAACTACATGCCACTCTCTCAAAACTCAAAATTCTTGTAGTATCACTTACAAAACCCATCTCAAATATGCCTCTTAGAAACCCTTCAATATCTCAATACCCTTTCAATTTTCTCCACATTTCCGATAAATTTCTTTTTTTCCCGCTTTTGCATTCTTATTAAACCTGAAACTCAAAAACACTAAAACAAACACATCAACTGAATGTTTTCTTTGAAAGCTAGCGCCTCTCCAATGTAATGCTTGAGAAGTTTCCCATTTACTTTGAATTCTTGCCCATTGTCCGATCTAAAACCAATAGCACCATAAGGAGTAACTGAGATCGTAGTAAATAGTCATGTCCATCAAGACTTAAGTTTTCTTGGAAATAATCTCAATCTGGAATTGAAGAGAAGTACTCTATCCCTCTCCTTGAATTCTTTTTGGATTAACTGCTTCGTTTTATCATTGTAAATTTGGGCATTCTCTTAAGAGTAATTTCTAATCTCTTCCAGCTCATTGAGTTGAAGTAGCCTATTTTCCCCCAAATCTTGGAAGTCTAAGTTTAGCTTTTTAATTGCCCATAATGCCCAATGTTCAAGCTCAACGAGCAAGTGGCATGCTTTACCAAAAACCAACCGATATGGAGGCATTTCAATGAGCTAGAATTGCTTCATATCCGTCTTCCAGAACACACCTTCTCATCACTTGGTCCGCACCTCTTCGAAATAAAAGTGGATCATCCTATTGATAAAATCTTGCATCGTAGAGGAATTTCTTCCTTTGTCGAGAGCTTAACTCTGGAGGCAATACTTTTCAAGCAAGAAAATTTACAATATCCGGATACCACGCAATGAAGTATCAACTATCATCAATTGCTTACCAGGAAAAGATTCTTCATTTTCTCTTGGTTCTTCAACCATAATTTTCTTTTCCAAACGAGATAAATGGTCTACAACTACATTTTCCACTCCCCGCTTATCTAGGATTTCCATGTCAAATTCTTGGAGGAGTAATACCCAACGGATGAGTATAGGCTTTGCATCCTTCTTTTGCATCAAGTATCGTATGGCTACATGATTCGTAAGCACAATCACCTTTGACCCAATAATATATGATCTAAATTTGTCACAAGAATAAACTATCACTAACATCTTCTTTTCAGTGGTGGTATATTTTTCTTATGCCTCATTGAGGGTCCGGCTAGCATAGTAAATGGCCCAAAAAATCTTCTCATGAGTTTGCCCTAAGATAGCCCTAATAGTAGAATCACAAGCATCACACATAATTTCAAAGGGGACGTTCCAATCCGATGCAACCTTAATGGGAGCTGCAATAAGCCTTTTCTTAATCTAAATAAATGCGTCAAGGCAAGCTTCATCAAACATAAAAGCCCCATCTTTCTCAACCAAGCTACACAATAGTCTCACAATTTTGGAGAAGTCCTTGATGAACCTTTTATAAAAACCCGCATGACCAAGAAAACATCTCACCTCCTTAACATTCGTTGGAAGTGCAAGATTTTCTATGGTGGAGATCTTCGCCTTGTCCACTTCTAGTCCTTCCTTGGATACATGATGCCTAAGCACAATACCTTCACATACCATAAAATGACATTTTTCCCAATTTAGTACCAGATTTTCTGCTTTACACCTTTCCAAAATTGTACTCAAATTGTGGAGACAATGATCAAATGAGTTTCCAAATACCAAAAAGTCATCCATGAAGACTTTCATTATATTTTAAACTAAATATGAAAAATCACCATCATGCAACGTTGAAAAGTGGCTGGTGTGTTGCAAAGACCAAACAAAATTCTTCGAAAAGCATATGTCCCATATGGACATGTGAACGTGGTCTTCTCTTTATCTTCTCGGGCAATAATGATTTGATTATAGCCTGAATACCCATTCAAAAAGCAATAGAATATGTGGCCCGCTAATCTATAAAGTATTTGATCTATGAAAGGCATAGGGAAATGATCTTTCCTTGTGGCCTTGTTCAGCTTTCGATAATCAATACATACTTGCCATCCTATAACCGTGCGAATATAGATAATCTTATCTTTATCATTCTTTACTACAGTCATGCCACCTTTTTCAAAACTATTTGCACTGGATTGCCCCAAGAGTTGTCTGAAATAGCGTAAATAAACTTGGCATGAAGCCATTTGAGGACTTCTTTCTTCACAACTTCCTTCATAGCAGGTTTCAACCGCCTTGGATGCTTAATTGTGGGTTTGTAGTCCTCCTCCATCAAAATTTTGTGCATGAAAATTGAGGGATTAATGCCTTTGATATCTTCAGCGTCCATATTCTTCTTGAGTACATCAAGTAATTTTGCCTCCATATTCTCATCCAAAAATGAAGAGATAATCACAGGTTTTGTGCCATTTTCACCCAAAAATGCATATTGAAGATTCTCGAGCAGCTTTTTAAGTACTAACCCATTCGGTGTTTTCTTTTCCTCTTCAACCACAATTGTATCTTCATTATCTTCTATAGCAAGGATAGTTTTCAACATTTCCTGAATTGTAGATGCCTGCTCAAACTCTAAATCAATCATAGATAATGACTCAGTCAAACATTTTTCCAAAGGATCCGATTCAACCATGTAATGCAACACTTCATTAATTGAGGGGATCAAACTATCAACTCTCATACAAGTTCTATTATCATCATCAAAAAATCTCATGGTCTTGGTAAGATTGAACCTTGCTTCCTCATCACCGACTCTCAATGTTAATTCTCCATTTTTAACATCAATTAAAGCTTGCCCAGTAGCAAGAAATGGCCTTCCTAGAATAATCGGAACTTCTCTGTCCTCTTCCATTTCTAGCACAACAAAATCAACCGGAAAAATAAACTTATCAACTTTTATAAGCATGTCTTCAAGATTACCCTGAGGATAAGTCAAGGAACAGTCGACCATCTGATGAGATAATGTAGTAGGGATATAAGCTCACCCAAATTTAGCTTATTTACCACAAACAATGGCATAAGATTAATGCTAGCTCCCAAATCACACGACTTTCTTAAAATTATGTTCACCAATCGCACAAGGGACAATGAAACTGCTTGGATCCCTTTGTTTTTCCGAAAGCTTCCTTTGAATTATTGCACTACAATTCTCTGATAAACTGATTGTTCCATATGAATCAAGCTTCTTCTTGTTTCTCATGTTCATAATTTTCACATAATTAGGGATTCGGGCTAATGCTTCTCAAGAACAAAAGATATTCACTTCCAGCCTTCTGAACATATTAAAAATATGGAAAAATCGCTTCATCCAATCCTGGCTTTTTGAATCTGAAGTGAATGGCAATGGTGGACAATGTGGGTCTGCTCGAAATAAGGCATTTCCTGATGTAGAATGATTTTTTTCTTTCTTTTCCTCTCTTTAGCCCACTTGACTCTCTTGTCCCTCGGCTTCCACATTCTCATCTTCAACTCTTTTGTTAGCGACATTTTCATCTACTATCTTCTTATTTTCATTTTTCCCATTTACAACAGTTTTGGAATCCCCAAGTCTTTCTTCATTACCAAGTTCTTTTCCACTCCGTAGAGTGATGGCCATGCAATCTTTTGGATTCTTCTCCGTATCACTTGAAAAAGATCTAGAAGAACTTTCCTTCATAAAATGAGCCAGCTACCCCATTTAAGTCTCTAAGTTCTTTAACGATGCACCCATATTTGCTTGGGTCGTCTCCAAACTAGCTATTTGACTATCATTTCTCTTCTTCATATAATTGAGAAGGCATAAAATATTCTCTTCAAAAAATGATGGCCTCCTTCGCCCTTGATTGTTAGAGCTCAAAGCTCCTTGCCCTTGAAAACTGGGTGGCGGATTAGAAACACTCAACCGATGAGGTACATGTGGCACAATTGCTTGATTACTATATGATAGGTTCTGATGATTCTACAACCTAGGATGATAATGAGTACGCAAATTATTGTTGGGTCGGAAAACATAGCCCCTATTATTTAAGTAATTCGCCTCTTCTACTTACGATGTAGCATTTTCCAACATAGCTTCTTGAGTTTTTGTGTGTGCTATCTCTCCTAATGTAGCTTCTCTAGGAGTTTGTTGGTTCAACTTTGTCATCAATGCTTCAAATTTTGCCTCTAAGGACGAAAGTCGATCCAACTCTTAGATTCCACCTTGCCTTCTTCCAACAAATCTTCCAGAGGGTGCTTGATAATTGTTCTTTGCCAACTCTTCAAACAACTTATTTGCTTATTTGGTCGTTTTACTTGTTATAGAACCTCATCAAGCCACATAAACTAAAGCTCTAGTTGAATAATTCAACCCATTATACAAGGTTGGCACTAGCGACCAAAGCTCATGCTCGTGTTGTGGGCATTTCGTTTGCAATTCTTTGAAATGATCCCATGCATCATACAACGTCTCTTAATCACCTTGTCTAAACTGTGTAATCTAGGCTCGAAGTTGCGAAGTAAGTTGAGGTAGAAGGAATTTTTTCAAAAAGGCTTCAACCATCTCCCCCCACGTCTCAATGGATCCATGAGCTAGGTTGTGAAACAAGTTCATAGCTTTCTCCTTTAGTAAAAAGGGAAAAAGTTTCAGTTTAATAACATCATGATCTACTTCATTCATCTTTATGGTTCCACATAACTCTAGAAAATTTGACAAGTGCACATTCAGATCTTTCGAAGAATGGCCTTCAAACTGTTGTTGTTGTACCATCAATATCAAACTAAATATCAACTCAAAATCGTTCGCATTGATAAACTATTGTTGAATTTTGGAATAGTTGTCATTTAGTATTGATTTCCAACAATCTCCCAAAGTAGGTTCTCTCAAATTACACATTTCATTGTGATCACTATGTCCTTTACTATACGCATCGAAATTATAGTCACGCTAATTCTCATCCATATTCAGTTCTTGTCTATTTGACCTTCTTCTACTATTCAGTGTTCTCTCTATTTCTGGATCAAATGGCAACAAGTCTAAATTTCTTCACCGCATACAACGAAGTACCTGTATTCACAAAGAAACACTCTAGCACAAAATAAGTAAACTAAAGGCAAAATAGAAACAAAGATAAACAAAAAGAAATATTGAAATTTTTGAAAATTTTGCTCAAATTAGCAACTTTCACTTTCACTAGGATATTAATCCAAATGTCTTAACCACCGTTTCTCTGGCAACAACGCTAAAAACTTGTTAAGGGCAGTGCGTATATATAAAAATTGTGCAGCCTAAAAGTACTACAAGTGCACAGGCCGTACAAATAGTAAGTGGACTAGCAAGTCTGGATGTCGATTCCATAGGGAAGGTAGGTATAAACGAGACTAAATACCCGAGCTAATTGATCTTT
The DNA here is from genome assembly GCA_016808115.1 of Tetrastigma voinierianum. NCBI lineage: Eukaryota > Viridiplantae > Streptophyta > Magnoliopsida > Vitales > Vitaceae > Tetrastigma > Tetrastigma voinierianum. The sequence continues at coordinate 52,302 of JAEQBH010005057.1, forward strand.
TCACTATTTAAGATATCGATTATGGTGAGAATAAAATCAAACTCTATTGAAACTAAACTAAAACAGGTAAAATTGAGTTATGTGGAGATTTCCAAAGAAAATAGAATTTTTGAAGAATAATTGCAGTAAAAACACTGAAGTTGGTCGTCTGACACGTCGGTTTATATTCGATAAAAGCAAATAATGTGAATAGCTACTTGTGCTTGCTCAAGGGAGATTGATATGAGATAATCACTCTCTTGAATCACCCAAATTTCTCACACTAAATCACCTATTCATCGCTAGGTTCTTCATGACGAGTGCAATACTTTCTAAGGTACTTCCTTAGGCATCCTATCGTCACCAAGAAGGTCCTTGCAATAGGAAAAACCCAAGATGTGCTAGATTTGATCACCGCTAGGTCCTTACAAATTCAGAACAATACCTAATTGATGATTTTCCCTAATAAAATGAATTTAATATTAGCCATTGGTAATTTCCTAAACTTCTTTGACTAAGCTAAGTTAATTCTACCAATTGGAATATATTTTGAATACTTCGTCAAGGCCTCGGGTTCATTTCCAGCAATCACTATGGAAACCTTAGGTCTAACTTTCCTATTCTAGGGCTTAAAAAAAAATCTCAACATATATCAATTAAGTAAAACTGTAGTGATTCCAAAATTGCATCAACAAGCATCAACACAAGTAGATTTTTACAAAATCATTCTATAAAATATATAAACCAAGCATTAATGTCTACAATCAACCCTAGAGGATGATTTAGTTCCTCATTACAACTATCATGTCATCCAAAATCTTGATTACAAATCAAAATGAAGAAAGAAATGAAAAAGAAATGAGGTTAGAGATACAAAACAATATGAGCCAAGATGCTCTCCCACTAATCCCAAGTTGTAAACACCTCCAAAGAATAGATTATTCAAGCCGAATCCAAGTCCCAGAGAAATCAACACAAAAACTCAAGCAACCTAGGTTTAGAGCCAAGAACTCCAAGAAAACCCCCCAAAACCTTAAGAGAGGGAGAGGTCTCTAAAAAATCGTGCCCTAATGATAGCGCTTTTGGCGTAGAACCAAAGACTTATTAGTCCTCGACAACAGCGCTAAAAATGGATATGCATATTCGTGATATGTATTAAGAATATGCAATAAAATATGTAACAAGCGCCTATTTTGCACAAGCATGCGCTTGTCACGTATACAATGTATAATATGTACAAAGATCGATCCACAGGGAAAATGAGGATGCTAAGTACCAAAATTAGAATACTTCTCTAATATTCAAACTACCAATTGTAATATCAAAACATAATTTAATCTAAACTAATGAAATCTAAATCTAATCAATTGAGTGTACAACTAGGGGATACCAAGAGAAGAAAGAAATCTAGGGTATATGGTGCAATTGGACAATCCTATTATATCTAGGTAAAAGTTCCACTCTATTGTCTCATGAAAATGCCATCCAAGGAGATTCTTGCCTAATTTAATTATAAGCCTCTCTTGAGGTCAAATAATCTACCAACTAACACTAGGTTTCTTGCTTCTCAGCTCAAATCCCAACATTATAGATGAATTAAGATTAAAGAACGACAAAGCCTCCTAATTATTGTTAATATCTCTATTATCCAATCAATTAGGTTGATTCATCTATGTCTAATTCCTCACTCACTTCTCATATATCATGAGAAACCACTCTCCATATTGATATTAGCTAGAAATCAATATGTAAATAGCATCCAAGCATTAATCAATAGATAGACAATCACAAATAGACAATAGAAATGAGAAAATCAACAATTAGATACAAGATTCATGTTCAAAACACAACCAAAACCCTAGACTACGAAATTCAAGCATAATAGAGGTCTTATTCATCACAATCTTAGGATAAGACATGAGAAAAGAGTAAGAAGAAACTATAACGAAAAAAAGACGATGAGCCTTCAATCTTCTTCCATAAATTGCAATTTCTTATCCCAAATCTTCAATAAACAGCTCCAAACCTCCTTTCTGGTCCCAAAGTGCGGACAAAGTCCGATTTGTTCAAACCCAGTAGACTTCTCTCCAAAGAAACACAAAACCTCAAAATTAAAAACCAAAAAACTGGAAAAACTTAAACCTAAACTCAAGAAGGATCAAAACTCTCAAGAGAAGAGGAACCCTCAAGGAGGGCCTCCCTCTAGCTAATTTTGAAACATTAAATCCAAAAGAAGAATGTCAAATATATACACCTTGAAAACTAGGCCCAAAAATCGAAAATAAAATTAGGTTGCGTTGCACGGTCGCGACCTTATCGAGAGAGCTTCCACAGTCTTTAGCAGGGTAGCTTCACGGTCACGACCGTGATGACTTACGGTCGCGACTTCACTGAGAGCATTCTTCACATTTTGTAGTAGGGGTCCTCTATGATCGCGAACTGTGTTGCGACCTTACCGAGGGACTTGATTCAAAACAAGGTTACGGTCGCGACTATAAATGGTTGAGGTTGCAACCTCACCGAGAACTCTTTTGCATAGGGTGGCCTCTCTACTACACGATCATCATCGTGGCTATTTATGGTCACAACCTTGATGATTTGCGGTCGTGACCGTGTTTGTTCCAAGTCGCAATCGTTGGTCTCTTTTCAGCCTATCTTCCTTTTTTCTTCACCATTTTGCTTGCTTCTTGTCTTCTTTTCTTCATTTCTACAAAATACACACATTTAGGGGGTTAGATATAAAAACAACTCATAGGAGTGCTTAGTTAGCATCAAAATCATGATTTATGCTATATTTTGAGCTAAATAATGCTAAACTAAAGTACTCCTAACAAATTCCCCCAAACTTAGTATTTTGCTTATCCACAAGCAAAGCAATGGTTTATTACTCATTTTCAATTTTTTTTTTATATGTTAAGCATGTATTGAGATTTTTCATGATAATTTGCCTCAGGGATTTTCACCTTCATGTCACACAAAGAAAACTTTGAGACAATTTTTTCAAACATGATGAATCAATCATAAGTTAAACAACTTAAACCACATTTCTTAAGTGTGTGTGTGTGTATGAAGCCTCCCTCTCTAGTCAATTTCAATCCAGATGAAATTAGATGAATGAGTGGAATGGGATCTCTCACTCACTTGGTGAGTGTGTGGGCCTCCATAGGCTTGTTGGTCATATCATTCTCCACTAATGTAGGCCAGACACAACTCTTAAGATCAAATATGTCATATTGTTGGTCATATTGTCGTGTTGCCTAGGATTTCGCCTTGAGTGATAATTGAATAAGTCTTTAGAGATAAATTAGAATGATATTCACCTAATTCTTCTCTAAACCATGCAAATTTGACTTTCAAGGGTAAATGACTTGTGATCAAAGTGTTAAGAAGTTTTGGCTAGATAGTCAACTACAAGGTCAAACCATTATGCTTTAAGTTCAAAAATCTCTCATTTTCTTTACGTGGAAGAATGTTTAATCATTATTATTCATAGACATCATAATTAATCCCTAAACAAGCACAACCAAAAACAAAACTACTTAAAATTGAAATTGTTAACCTTAAAAATGAAAACATATAAAAGTAACTAAAACACACAAGCAACAAAAAGAAAACACTAAAAATAGGATAATTGAAGCTAGAAAATTTAAAAACAAAGGGAAATCCCCCCAATACCCCCAAACTTAAAATATGCATTGTCCTCAATGTATGAAATATGTAAGTTAAGAACAAAGGACCCCTCTAGCTGATTGAGTGCGATCATTGGGTTTGGGTGTGGTGGGTCTTGATGAAACGCCCTCAATAAAAATTAGCTTCAATGTCCTGAAAAAAAAAACAAATAAACACTTAAAATAAGATCAACATGTAATACATACTAAAACTAAAAAAAAATTAAAGCAATAAATGGATAAAAATCCTTATTTTTTATTTGGGGTGCCTCCCAAGATCTGCTCTGTTTTTCAAGTCTAGCTAGACTCTACCAACTATGGATATGTTGGTGATTCTTGCCTCCATCATTCTCTAAGAGGCGATAATTGTGCTCAATCAACAACTTAAGCACATAGTCTTCCAAGATCATTATTTTTTAAAATTTCTATTTTTTTTATTTTTTTTATTTTTTGTTCACAATGGTGGCTTCTATTTCCTTAAACAATTGAATAGTGCACTCCTCCCCTTTCAGAATAGGGGTCATCTTCTCATTTTTCCAACTCTTCATGCATCTGACCCCATGGAGCCATCTCCTAAATAGTCTTTACAACTTCATCATTTGTCTTTTCATGAGATTTTGAAGAATTTGGTTCATCCTCCATTACATCTAAGTCTTCTAATTGGCCTCACTTTCCACTCTTTAAGGCTTCTCAAGCGCTTCATTACTTCTTAAGGTGATATTCTCAATGTAGTTCAAGTTTTCTTCTATATTTACCTCAAGGATGTTTGGCAAACTCTCATGTTGTCTTTCAAAGGACATTTCAACCATGTTCTTCCCCTCATTCATGTGTTTGGCCACTAGCTCTTGTATACTCATTCCCTTCTCTAGTGGAGGTTGTTGTAGCTCAATTTCAAGTTGAGTATAAGAAGTGGCCCTCATAGTCTTTTTCTCTTCCAAGCTCTCAAGTGGTATGGGCTGAATTTGAACATTAGCCCTTGTCTCTTCCATGAATAATTCAACCCTACACTTAGCCAATTTAGCCACTGTGATGGCTAGTTCATCCACTTTGCTTTTAAAATTTGATTCCTCCAATGAAGGTGCATGCACCTCCTCCATGAATTGAGCTTGAGATGTTGCCAATTCAGCTTGAACTCTTTGTAGTTCAGCCATGGTTGCCTCTTGGTTAGACATTTCCTCTTATGGAGGTTTATTTATTTCATTTTTATCAAGAAACCTAGGCAACCTAACTTGAGAGTAGTCTATTTTAGCCTTTGATCTTGAAAATTCGGCATGTGCCATGGCAAATTCAACTTGACCTCTTTCCAATTCAGCCATAGTTTCTTCTAGGCTTGATCTTTGGACTTGTGGAGATTGGATAATGTTATGGCTTGTGTTCCATGAGAGGCTAGGGCAATGTTGCCAACCCAAATTATAATTGTTCCAATATGGGGTACCTCCATACTGAACTTGAGCCATGTGCATATGTGGTTTCCTCACTTGATTTGTCACTCTTTGATGATTGATAGGTGTGAATCATACTAGCATTTATAGCATGTTTTTCATGTGTTAGGTAACCTAAATACTATATTCACACCCATATTCTTAAAGATTACACTAATCCCCCATTTGCTTATGTTTTACAGGATTAGAAGGAAAATCAAGCAAAGTGATGGAAGGAATGAAGTGAAGAGGAAGTTGCTGATTTGCAGCAGGTTGCTCGCTGTGGCAAAGAGGTTTGCCAAGGTGAAGAGAAAGCTTCGCGGTTACGAAGCTAAAGAATGCAGATGAGGAGCCTTGGGTTCGTCGTAGTGAAGGCCAACCTTCATGGCAGCGAAGGCTAACATTTTCCGTGGTGAAGGAGTTCCCAGCTACAAAGCAAACCCCTCTCTGCGACGAAGGAAGAAGAACCTACAACCTAACTCTGGGTTCACCAAGGCAAAGCCAGCCTTTGTTAAGGCGAAAGGAGACTATGCATAAAGATGACACGTGGCTTCGCCATGGCGAAGGCCGTAGCGAAGATCATCAGGTTGGAGCAACAAACTTCGTATTTTTAGCCCATCATTGGCCCATTTTCCAAGGGATATAATAGATAGTTTGTAGACATTTATAAGGTTTGATTTTTGAGGGAGAACACCCTCCTTAGGGTTTCTCCTCTCTTCTTCTTGAATCACCATTTTTAGGGTTTGAGCTTTTGTTTATTTTACTTTGTATTTGGTGTAATATTGAAGAACCCATCAACTAGAGGACCCTTTATTCAACCTCGAGCCGAGTTTAGCATTTCATTCATATTCATTTTCAGATTCTCTAATCCTCACTCTTTCATCTCTTTTCATTATTATGGATGTAATAGGCATGATTTTGATAGATTTGTGGGTTGTAAATGAAGTAGCTAAAATTTCCTCTAGGGTTGATTGCTTAAATTGATGTTTGATTTATATATCTTAGAATGGTTTGTGAATATGTGCTTTTGTTGATGTCGGGTCGTGCAAGGTTGGATTACTAAGGTCTCGACACTAATGCATGCTAAGAGTTGGTTCTTCGATCCCCATACTAGGGTATCCTTGGTGACGCTTGAATTAAGCCCTAAAATCTGGTCTCAACTCTCTTAAGGTGTGAACTAATTAATCAAAATGCTAGTTAGCCTAATCAACTAGGGAAATTAGGAATACCTAGTACTAGATGGATTTCATTAGGAGTAGCACCATCTCAGCATTATGTGAGGATTGTATGGACCGAGAGGTGATTGATCCGAGCATAGTCCGGGTAGTCCTATTGTATGGATCGAGAGGTGACTGATAGGATTCCCGAGGAAAGAACTACCTTAGAAAAGCATCGCATTTAATGACCTAGATGGACCGAAGGAGAATAGGGAGTTAGTGTGAGAAATTGAGGGGAGACACAAAAGTGTAAACCTCATATCGCGTTCCTTGGACAAGCATAAGTATATATTCACTTATTTAGTACTTAATAAATATAAATCAAATGCATCAATGGAAGGAATCAACCCTAATATCTTTTCTTGAGTGCTTCTTTGAGATTAACCCAGTCGTTGTACGTGAACATTGATTATACCCTATTTTGTTTTGCTTTATTTTCTTCCTATTTTAGTTTATAAAATATTCTCCCTAAGTCATCTAATTGCTCAAATAGTGAATGACTGTAGTAGCTGAGGTACTCAATCCTTGCTAAAACCACACCTTCCTTATGGGATCAATATCCGACTCTGCTAGTCCAATTATATTACTTGTGCGACTCCAGCCAGGTGAAAATTCATAACAATGATACTACTGGCCATTTTTCTCGCTCTTAGTTGTTGATCAAGGAGAGCCACCCATTTGCCAACTCATCAAAGGACTTTACTTGTCGTTAAACCTAAAATTTGCAAAAAAAAAAATTAATAATAATAATAATAATAAAATAAAATAAAAATAAAACAAAACTAACAAAACTTCAAAAACTACAAAAAATATACATAATAAAAAAAATATTTGAAGTACTAAAGAAGTACTTAGTATTGATATTAGTATAAAACACCACAATTTCCTCGACAACGGTGCAAAAAAATTGATAGCGCTTTTGGTGTAGCACTAAAGACTTGTTAGTCCCCAACAACAGCGCCAAAAACTGGATAGGTATATTCGTGATGTGTATTAAGAATATGCAATAAAATATGTAAAAAGAGCTATTCTACGCAAGTATACGCTTGTCAAGTAATATAGTGTACAAAATGTATAGAGATCGATCCACAGGGAAAATAGGGATGCTAAATACCAAAATTAGAATACTTCTCTAATATCCAAACTACCAATTATAATATCAAAATAGAAATTAATCTAAACTAATGAAATCTAAATCTAATCAATGGAGTGTACAACTAGGGGATACCAAGAGATGATTGAAATCTAGGTATTTGGTGCACCGACAACTCATATATCTAAAGCCAAAGTTCCACTCTATTGTCTCATGAAAATTCCATCCAAGGCGATTCTTACCTAATTTAATTATAAGCTTCTCTCGAGGTCAGATAATCTTCCAACAAGCACTAGGTTTCTTAATTCTTAGCTCAACCCCAAGAATTAGAGATGAATTAAGATCAAAGAACCACAAAGCCTCCTAATTATCGTCAATATCTCTATTATCCAATCGATTAGGTTGATTCATCTATGTCTAATTCCTCACTCACTTCTCAGATCTCATGAGAAACCACTCTCCATATTGAGATTAGCTAGAAATCAATATGTACATAGATAATCAATAGATAATGAGCATCCAAGCATGAATCAATAGATAGACAATCAATAATTATATACAAGATTCATGTCCAAAACACAACCAAAACCCTAGACTACGAAATTAAAGCATAATAGAGGTCTAATACATCACAATCTTAGGATAAAACATGAGAAAAGAGAAAGAATAAACTATAATGAGCAAAATGATGGTGAGTCTCCAATGTTCTTCCATAAATCGCAAGTTCTTCTCCCAAATCTTCAATACACAGCTCCAAACATCCTCTCTGGTCCCAAAGTGCGGACAAAGTCCGACTTCTTCGAACCCTAGCCAACTTCTCTCCAAAGAAACACAAAACCTCAAAATTAAACAAAAACATGAAAAACTTAAACGTAACCTAAAGAAGGATCAAAACTCTCAAGAGAGGAGGAACCCTCAAGGAGGGCCTCCTTATAGCTAATTTCAAACCCTTAATCCAAAAGTAGAATTTCATATATATACACCTCAAAAATTAGGCCAAAAATCGAAAATAAAATTGGGCTGCGTCGCACGGTCGCGACCATGAGTGTTTACGGTCACAAACTCACTGAGAGATAGCTTCAACAAATTTTCAAGCAGGGCGTTTTCACTGGCACGAATTACGATGACTTCATCGCCGTGACTTCATCGAGATCAAGCTTCATTGTTTGTAGCAAGGGTCTTTTATGGTCGCGGCTTGGGTCGTGACCTTGCCGAGGGACTTGATTCAAAACAGGGTTATGGTCGCGACTTCACTGAGAAATCTTTTACACCATGTGGCCTCTCTACTGCACGATCGCGATCGTGGCTAATTGCTATTACGACCTTAATGATTTGCAGTCGCGACCGTTGGTCTCTTTTTAGCCTATCTTCCTTATTTCTTTACCATTTTGCTTACTTCTTGTCTTCTTTTCTTCATTTCTACAAAACACACACATTTAGGGGGTTCGATATAAAAACAACTAATAGGAGTGCTTAGTTAGCATCGAAATCATGATTTATGCTATATTTTGAGCTAAATAATGCTAACTTAAAGCACTCCTAACACTTACCCTAATGATTGTCTCTTTATGATTATTACAACTTATTCTTTAAATACGCTTGGGAAATGGGGCGAAAAGTGGGTCGAAAACACATGTCAAAAAGTAGTCATTCGTCGCCATGTTGTGACATGAAGATCTCTCATGTCGAGATAAGACAAAATGTATGCTACCAAAACTCTTCTTATGGCGCAACATGAAGATCTCCCATGTTGTGACATGACAGAATGTGTGCTTTGAGAATTCTTCTCATGTCATGACATGGCAGAAAGTTGCTCCCAGTTTTGGTCTTTAGGAGTATGATGTCACGACATGAATAGAGCTCATGTAGCAACATCACAATAGGGCTCCTTTATCTTTGGTTCTCTCTTAGCTTGATGTCACGACATGAGGTAAGGCCATGTCGCAACATGACAGAATGTAGCCTTCATCCTGAGTACATCCCATGTCACGACATGAAGCTCCATGTCACGAAATGAGCACTTTGACAACACCTTTTCTACAATTCTTCTCTTTCTTGCTTCGTTTGCTTGAGTTTTCTTCATTTTCAGCAAAACCAAGGTAAGGAGAGGATTTAGTCTGCAATTGAGCTATATAAGTGTGAATTTAGCATGAAGAACTCCATAAATGTAAGAAATCAATGGTTAGAACGAGGTATAATTCACACCTAACACATGTGAAGGTATTCTTCTCTTGGTCTTCTGAGGCTATCACAATTTGATTGTAGCTGGAGTACCCATCCAAGAAACAATAAAATGCATGACCTGCTAGCCTTTCAAACATCTGATCAATAAAAGGCAAGGGAAAAATGGTCTTTCCTTGTGGCTTTGTTAAGCTTCCGATTATCTATGCATATCCTCGAACTTGTGACAGTGTGGGTGGAAATCAACTCATTCTTGTCATTCTTTACCACTATCATCCCCCATTTCTTTAGGACAACCTGCACTAGACTTACCCATGATCTATCAAAAATTGCATATATGAATCCCATATTGAGCCACTTAAGCGCCTCTTTCTTCACCACCTCTTTCATTACCGGATTCAGCCTCCTCTAGTGCTCGACTGAAGGTAGGGCATCATCCTCCATTAAGATCTTAAGCTTGTAAATAGAAGGTTTGATTCCCTTGATGTCATCAATTGACCACGCAAATGCCCTCCTTGTTTCTTCTTAGCACTTCTAATAGCATGTGCTCCATCTCCTCGTTCAAAGCAGTGGAAATTATTATCGGTTTCGTGCCATTCTCATCAAAAAAGGCATAATGGAGATTCTTAGGTCGTTCCTTCAGTGTCAACCCATCCAGTATTTTTTTGATCTGCTACTATAATGGTTGCTTCTTCACTATCCTCAAGAGCTAGTATAGCTTCAGCAATATCCAGGATGGAAGAAATCTGCTCATAGTCCAATTCTGTGATCGTCAATGACCTAGTCAAACATCTTAGCGGCACTTCATGATCCTCTTCCATTTCTAACACAAAAAAGTCTAGAATGAATATAAATTTGTCAACTCTTATGAGCACATATTCAATAATTCCCTTTGGGTACGTTAGTGATCAGTCTGCATATAAAGGGAAAGTGTCGTAGGAGTCAGCTCCCTCGGATTAAGCTTCTTCAACATTGAGAGAGGCATCAGATTTATGCTTGCACTGAGATCACTTAATGCCCTTATGAACTTATGCTCTCCTATGACACAATGTATGATGAAACTACCTGGATCTTTCAACTTTTATGGGAGCTTTTTCTGAATTGTAGCGCTGCACTTTTCTGAGAGGCTCATTGTACCATAGTCTTCCAATTTCCTCTTTTTAGACATGATCTCCTTCATAAATTTGACGTAGTTGGGCATTTGTACTAAGGCATCAACAAAAGGGATATTCACTTCCATCTTCTTAAAGAAATTCATAAATTTAACAAATTGCTCATCTAGCTTCTTTTTAGCACACTGAGGACTTATTTTGGAAGGACATTGCAAACAAGGGATGGAGAAAGCTATGCATACCCCCTAGGCTAGCTGTGATCTCCATTGTCAGAGAATATTATGAAAACTTGGCTGATTAAGCCTTGAAGAGAGTGTGGGTAAGAAGAAAATGGGTACCCTTTGGTAGTGAAACCATAAACAGTTTCTACAACTTGCCTAATGTAGATAATGAGGCATATGAGAAGCTAAGAGATGAACCCATTGAAAGGAGATTATCAAGTGCATGTCAATTGACCAAGAGAAGTGGAAAATCAATAGTGAAAGTCAAATGGTGAATTTCAAGGATAAAGGCCTCTTGTATATCCCTGAGGTGTGGCATCACTTCTTCAAATCTAGGGTCCTCCCCAAAACCAATGTAGGTGAAGTCACTAGGGAGAGAGCTATCCAAACTTTGCTATCCTCCAAAACATAAAGTTCGATGTGGGCATGGTCATTGAGGAAGCAATTTAGGATAATAGGGATGCAAGGAAGAACTTGGGCTACCCCTTTCTAATCTACCAATTATGCAAGAATGTGGGGGTAGAGATATCCAATCAGGATGAGTGGGTTCATCCAATCAAGGCCATTGTGGTGAAAAAGAAAGGGAAGAGATGAGTGCCTATACTAGAGACTAACATAGACTCAGGACATGAGTCTAATAGTGAAGAGGAGGAGGAGCAAGATGAGCAATCAACTCAAAAAAGATCAACTAGGTTAGGAGACTATGCCTCATGATGAGGGCACATCATCCTCCACCTTGCATGACTAAATACAGTAGCTCATAGAGAAGGTGGATTCCTTTTAGGATGAACAATAAGAATTTGAAGTTAGTGTCAACCAACAGTTGGAGAATACCAGAACTCAAAATTCCACCATCTTGACCAACCAAAGCACCATCACAACTCAATGGCCCAACTTCTCTCCCTCTATGCACCACCACCAGCACCACAGTGAGATGATCACATCTCATCAACAAGGGAGTCCACTTGTTTCTTAAAATGTTTTCTATTTCATTGAGAACAATGACTTGCTTTAGTTTAGGGTGAGTGTTGTGGTTTTATTAACATGTGCATGTTTAGATAGCCTGAAATCTCCTAGTTAATTGTTGTCTTTATGCATTTATGTGCTTTTGTGTTGTTCTGTGTTATTATATCTTAAGTTGGTGTGTGTGATTGTGCTTGTGTCTTATTTTTGTGATTTTTCATGTGAATTTTTTGTTTTGTTTTGTTTTTGGGTGTTTTATTGTCTTAGTGAGTTGAATTAGGTGTCATGCCTACTAATTGGAGGACACTTGAATGTTGTTGAACCTCAATTGTGTGAACCGTCATGTGGGATACTTTGGCATTTATTGGAATTAGGGTTTACGTGCATAATTAGATGTGGATGACTCAGCTTGGCCACCCCCATGCCTTTCAAGAAACTATTTCTTTTGGGAACTTGCTTACACATACTCTAGATCTAGTTTGTAAACTTTGATAACAACCCCCTCCTTGTTGAAATTAAGTTTAACTTGAGAGTTACTAACTCTTTAAGTGATATGTCACCTTCAAACAGAGTATTTCCAATGGGTCCCAACCGTAGAAGAGAAAAAACAAAAGAAAAAGGTGAAAAAAAATAGAAAAGCGAAAAGAAAAACAAATGACAAAAGGAAAAAGAAAAATAAAATAGTGAAATAAGTGGGATGATCCAATCGGAATCCCAGTTATAGTCCGAGGGGCCTTTCAAAGCCTAATGTCTTTAGCCAATTGGTTGGGAGTCATTTACTTTATTGCCCATTATAGGGCATAGAAGATGGATCATTCTCACAAGTAGGTTCTTCGGTTTCTCTGGTTGAGTGTTACTGGGTAAAGTTCGAGGGTAACTTAAATGACCGGTACCCTTAACCAACTGGTGGGGAGTCACCAATGGATCCCTGTTTCATGGACACTTCTCTAGAATACATTAGCATCGCATCTTATGTTTGGTTTTATGAGGTGAATAAAAATGTGCTATCTTATCCTTGTTTAGTGTGCTTCTTTAAAAAAAAGTGAATTGGGTTTGAGTTTGGCGGTGTTGAAACCTTTGTATGCATTTAAGATCTACACATACACATTTTCACCAAGTTCCTTTTGGAAAGGTTATTGAGAATATGGAGGAGTATACTACTATGTTTACCATGCTGATCTTTGCCTTTTCCTTGATATTGGCAATGCTTTTGTTCCCTATGTTGGTTATATTTTTTATTTTAGAACCTAGTCACTATGTCCTTTTGATTGGATAGCTAGTACCTCTTTCTTCTTATTTTTGTCATGTGTGTCTATTTTGTTTAGGTTGTTTAACTTAGCTTAGTGTTTGTGTCTGCCCTTTGCTTGGGGACAAGCAAGGATTCAAGTTTGGGGGTGTGATGAGTATTCAATATACTAATTACAATACTGGTTCTTTAGTTATTTTTAGTTAGTTTTTATCATTATAATAAGTGTTTTTACTCCAATTTTATTCCTATGTGCATTGCAGGATGTAAATTGAGGATTTATGAAGAAGTGAGGCTTTTGGAGGCAAGATGAGGAAAAAATGGGAGAAAATGGATGAAATAAGCCATCACGTCGCGATATGGCGTTGCCTAGATGTCGTGACGTCAAGGCTTTTATCACCACAAAAGACGCCTCTCACGTTGCGATGTGACACCCGCACAACGCGACATGGCCTGTGTACAAAAGAAAGAATGGCGATGTACATCGTGACATGGCCCATGGTCCAATGATTGCTCAAGTCCATATGTTTTTGTGCTTTCCAAAAAAGGTGGCTTCTTGACTATAAAAAGGAAAAAAAAAAAACCCTAATTTAGAGAGGAGAACATTTTTGGAAGAGAGGATAGAGTTCTTGAAGGCTTGGAAGAGAAAGTGGAGGACGAATAAGAATTGAAGACTATTATACTTTTGGAATTACTCCTACCTTGTTCATGCTTTCGGTTTACTCTACTATGTTTTGTTTCCTCATAATGTTCTAATTTCTTAGTCTAGGGTTTTGGGGGAAGATTACACATGAATTTTGTAATTCGTTATTGAACCTTCCATTAGTTCTTATATGGAATATTATTTGCTTATTGTTTCACTTTGATCTTAATTGTGTTTGATCACCATAAATTTGATTTGTGGCCTATTACATGACCTGAAAAGAGAGTAATAGGCTAAACCTAAGTGAAACAACATAATTCTTCATTAACTAGACATACTCATGAGTTTTGTGTGGTGTTTAATGCCATCTTGGGTTTAGTGCATTTCTTAGATCTCGGGTTTCTGTAGGAATGAAAAATACCTAGATCTATGAAATAGCTTACAAATTATCAAGAGAGATTTGTGAGGCTCACCATTGCAAGAATTTCATATAGGGATCTAATTGAAAATCAAGGTTAATTACTTAAGGATTGTGTGATTGAATCCAAAACCCTAGCCCTTCCACATAATTGTTTCTTTTGCACTGCTATGAGAGTTCATATTAGAAATGTTTTTGTTTGTTAGATTAAGATTTCATTAATACATTCCCTTGAATAAAGGAAAAATTCCTCGATTTCAGTAATTAACAACCACTTCCTTGTGGGTTCGACATCGTACTTTTACATTATATTACTTGTTGAACAATGCACACACTTGCACTCATTTAGAATATAAACCGCAACTCATGATTGCAACCAACACCTAATCTCTGTGGGAATGGTACTCTTACTTTTTACACTTTACTACTTGAGGCGACGCGTGCAATTGTGCACATAAGTGTATTATTATGTATACACGCATATGCACTTATCACTTATCTATTAATACTATCATCCTTTCTTAATTTTCTTGCTTGCATGTTTATTTATTTTCTACATTTTAGTTTTAAGACTTGTTTTGATCGCCTATCCTTATTTGCACTTACATTGCTAAGGGACTAGCAACAACCTAGTTGGGGGTGTGATGACTGATCAAAAAGGAAATTTTTACAAACCTAATTTTTCTCATTTTGAAACCCTTTTTGCATTGAAAACTCAAATTTTACTGACTTTGTGCGTTGTTGGCCCTAAAACCCACTATAATGGTTTTATTTAGTACATGTATGCATAATGGCCCTTTTAGGCATTTTTAGTGCTCATTGGAATCATGAGGTCAAAGCAATGAGAATATCTCATATCATTTACAAGAGCTTGGAAGCCCGTGGAAGAAATCCAACTGAGTTGGGACAATAAAGGAATGATTGAGCAAGAAGATGGTGGAATAGAAGCCATTCTGGACCATTTTGCACTACAACAACGCAATTTTGCAATGACTTCGTAGTTAGTGTGAAATTTTGCATTGTCTCCTCGCTTAAGTGGTCAGAATCCATGAATTCGTACTGGGTACAAAATTTTGCACTGATACTAAGACTCGGTACAAAAGTTGCGACAAACAGAAAATAGAAAAATTTTGAGCTCCAATCTCTAAGATTCAATTTTTAATAGGAAACAACTTGCCTTGGGAAAGAATTAAACCTCCAAGGATGTATTATAAATAATGGTGGATGATCAATCCAAGAAAAATAGAGAACTCACTTAGTTTAGCTCAGTTTTGTAATTTAGGAAAACTTTCTCATTTTCTTTCAATAAAATCTTTCAGCACATTATTCTTCATTTTCTCTTATTTCTTTCTATTTTATGGCATGTTCAAGACTCACCATGAGTAAGTAGTCATTTGCTTCGGGGTGAGGTGGATCTAATCCACCCCACCATTGATTCGTGCCACAAGAGTGTACCCGAATCTCATCAATATTTGTAACCCAATTCTATTGTCGAGCAAAGCACTGGGCAAAGATAGTGGTTTTAGGGTCGAACTCAGGGATGGGTTTTCTTCGCACAAAATGATTTACAATGATTCAAAATGGTGAATTTCAGTTTGGATTTCGGGTGTTGTTAAAAACAGTGGGTTGAATTGTTCAAACCGAAAATAAATGAAATGAAATAAGAAAAGAACTCTCAAGTTTTGGCCATCGGGTTTGAGGTCCTAAGGTGAATGAGAGGTTCCTCGTCCTTTCCTCAATGCTAGAGGATAACCTATAGTCATTTCCCGAACCAGATCTTCATTTGGCCTTAAAAATTGAACCCTTATAATTTTTCCTTTCAAACAAAAATGACATTGAATGAGCATACATGCTCCCAGACAGTGAGAACACACCTCCTAAACCCAACCTACAGTAACTAATAGAGGGCAACTAACCGGATATCAGTGGATCTAGCAATAAGCATCCACTGAACCCAAAAAGCTTGCCAAATACAAAGTTAATCAGGGTATATTTAAGAGATTTAACCCTGTATGAGAGATAAAAGATAATGATCATAAATTCTAACATTAAAAACGTGAGAATAGTCATTTTACCTCAAAATCAAGCACCCAAGAGTCTCTCTCTTCAAGGATGGAGGGGGTTTAGCCAACCATCCCTTGAGTTGTCATCCTCAAGGGGTGTTTAGTAGGCGAGAAAGTGAGAGAAAGAGAGAGAAATGAGTGAAAAGAAGAAAAGCGGGAAAACTGGAGCTCTTCGCGCCAAAAGTTTCTTCATTGGACCAAAAAGTCTGCTATTACAGTATGTACAAATGGCTTATATAGCCACCAAGGCAAGCAAAATTACCAAATTACATGAACTATCACTATTACAATAGGGGGTAATTTGGGAAGCAAACAAAAAATAACAAAAGAGTGTGCAAGGATTAAACTAGCAAAGCCAGCTAGTCAACAAGGCAGATAAATGAACAGCTTGGTCAGCAGGATGCATCAGTTAAGACAAAGGCAATTCTCAGAATCCATGCGAAATTTCGCAACCCGCAAAAATCTTATCGTGGTTCTTCCGCTTCGCTCCTCTTCTTTCCAAGCCTCGACCGTAGTGCTGAGTTCACCAAATTCTTCGTGCTTGGATCGACTCAATAATTTTGGCATAAATAGCTTGCAAAAACTGCAAAATTAGCCACAAAATGAGATCAGTAGAATAGCAGGGACCTTAATGTGAAAATTAGGTTAATTACGCTGATTAGTACACAAAAAGTGCTCAAAACCTACAATAAACAGGGCTCAAAATAGCACTTTTTGAGCACTAATCACACCCCCTAACCTACACATTGCTAGTCCCTTAGCAAAGAAAGAAAGAAAGTAAGAAAGAGAGAGTGTACAAAACAATAACAAAATGATGTTCACAAAAATGGTATTTCAAAAAGGTTGTGAATGAGTAATGCCTAACCCTCAATGAGAATCACTGAAACCCTTGCCCAATAACCATCTCGAAAGAATGAATGCCATACAGAATTGAGTATCAAAAGAGCTTCCTTCTCGAAGACTAAACCAGGAACTTCCACCAAAATCTAATTGTTTGTTTGATCAGTTCTCAATAATAAACTGCCAAACTGCACTCTCCCCCTAACCAAGCTACTGCCACAACCTAGCATGCTGACTGACCTAAATAGATCAGAACCCACTCTTATTCCATAATTCTTTTTTTGTGTTGTAGGGGTGCAATGCTGAGGAATGGACCTCACAAAAGTCCGTGTAACGGGGATCCACCGATGAATCCTAACCAATTAAGGCTTAGGACACCAAGACATAAGGATCTTTTGACCACAAACTCTTCAGTTCTCAATTCGACTCGAATGATTTCGAGACTGTTGACCTATAATCCATAACCCACCCATCCACCCGTGTAGCGAGCACTAAGTCGGTGGCTCCCAACCAGTTGGCTTAAGGCACTAGGCTGTAAAGGCTTTCGCCATATACCCCCTCGAACCGTGCTTCGGGGTTTCAAGGCAAAGAGCTAAAATTCTTTCTTCTTTTTCTTTTTCTTTCTTTTACTTTTCTTCTTTGCCTGAAGACATATCGGGCCTTCTTTTTCATGGGGGTCCTTAACCTATTAAAGGTAGTCAATGAAACTAGGGTAGGTTTTGCAAAGTTTAGGAGGTTAGGCAATTCTTCAGCCTATTGTTGAAACCTAATGTGTGCAGTGTGTGGTTAGCTAGAGGTGGAAGAAAAAGGTCGAAAGCAACAAGAATTCAACTAATCATCCACTCAACTAGGCATGGAATAAGTCTAACATCAACAGAATTGAACAAAGTTTCAATTTTTCAAACTACAGGCTAGGCAAAACACACAAAAAAATGGGTGCAAAAATGGGTGCAAGTTTAGAAAGCTGCAAGTGCAAGCTGTAAAGTGTGTATTATAAAAAAATGGCTATATTTTCAGCTTTTCAAAAACAAACTAACAACTTCACAAACAAAACAAACAACTATACAAAAGGAAACTGAATAGCAAGTCATTAAACTTAACAAAATAGGCTTGCTCAAAATGGAAACAAAACACAAAATAAATGCCACTTCCTTCGCCAACTCTCCCCCCAACCAAATGTCTCATTGTCCGCAATGGAGCTCAGATTGGAAAGTTAGGGAAGGAAGTGCTACCTCTTTGATGAGATGTACTCGTTTTTGGATAGGATACTTTGCAAGCTTTCCATCGAGACCTTATTCACTCCATTTGGGCTTCAAATAAACAAGTTAGGAGAAGAAAAGAGAGGAAAAAAGTGACCAGATTGAGAATTTTGAAAATTACACCTTCATAGTAATTTTAAAAGTGTTCTTTCTGGCTATATTTGGATTCTACACTCTCTAAGCTTTCTAAAGGTACCAAAATTACCCAAAACGGAGTTCGGATGAAAAAGTTATGATCAAAACAAAATGGGGCTGCAAAAATGGAAGGGGTTCCGAAATTGGTTGCGAATTTTTTTTTTTTTAACAAAACAATAATAATAAAAATAATAATAATAATGATTTTTTTTAGAGAAAATTATTATTATTATTATTATTATTTTACATATATATTGTCAAAGACCGAAATATTTTTTTTTTTTTTTTTATTTTTTATTTTTTGGAAAATATAATATTATATATATATATATATATATATATATATATATATATATATATATATATATATATATATATATATATATATATATATATATATCATAAAGACAAAAAAATGAAGGAGGCAGAAGGAAATGAATAGTGTAAGGAATGGTGCAGCCGCGAAATTTCGTGAACTTACGAAATTTTCTCGGGTGGAGCTTCCGACCTCCCCGCTACAAAAATTTGAGACCCCAATCGCAAAATAACACATAAAAATTAAGAAAAATTGCATAAATTTGAAAATTAAGCTAAAAACAAAGATTAACTAAAAATTAGAAGAAAAAAATCTAAAAAGAAAAATTAAATAAATCACAAACAAAACTTAAAGTAAAGTAAATAAAAAGTCTAACAAAATCGGGAGTGGTTTCATGTGCCATCGCAGTAAAACCACTCCTATTCAGGTAGTCCTTCTGGTTCATGGAGGGTCAAGGAGGAGAAGTCCTCCATGTCTGTCGTGAGGTGAGTCGCACAGTTGAGTCACTCCTCCGTTTTTAAGCACTCGCCTCGCGGTGCTAGGGAATCGCAGGCCGGAGGAGTAATCATGCGCTAATTCTTCATCAACTACTTCACCGATCTTCACTGTCTCCTCCTCCGCTCCTCCGCCGATGAAGCTTGTCGCCTAGGTGGAATATATTAAGCTCCAAAGTCATATTCCCAAAGGTAAGCTGCATGACTTCATTTCTAAGACTGATTATACATTAGATGTGGAAAAAATGGCCTCCCAAGTATGATGGGAAGACTGGTTAGTTCCCTCCGCCATCGACTCCAAGATCAAGAACTACTTAAGTCCATCGATAATAAAATTTGTCTACCTTCACCAAAACATCCTCAACTATGCCCTTAGGAATTTTTACCGATCGATCAGCTAAGGATATAGTGATGTTAGTCAGCCCCCAAATCCCAATCATTGCACACCGGAAAGTATGGTAGTAGGTTGACATTGGCTCCCAAATCCAGCAGTGCCTTATCTATGCAGATCCCTCCAATGTTGACTGAATAGGGGGACCCTGATCTTTGTATTTCACCAAAGTATATTGAATGACAGCTCACTGCCTGCTAGAAGGCCCCTTATCAACATTCAACCCTCTCTTAACTGTGCACAGGTCTTTTAAGAATTTGGCATAGGTTGGGACCTATTTAATCATGTCAAGCAATGGGATGTTGACCTTCACCTGCCTTAGCACTTCCAAAATTTCAACTTGCTTGGAGGTCTTCTTTTTTCCTTTTAGTGCTTGAGGAAATGGAGGAGGCATGCTTTTCTTCATTGAATCTTTCACTATTTGATCTCGACTCCATTTCTTTTCCTAGTTGGCCTTCTCTCAATTAGGTTTGACATTGGTCGCCACTTCTTACCACTCTCAAAGTGATAATGTACCTTTACTTCATCCATTTTTTAGGCAGGTTCACTGGAATAGCTCAATTCATGCACTCCCCTAGGATTGGGTTGTATCTGGGAAGGGAATCTTCCTTTCTCCTGTACCTCCAGCAGATTGGTAGGTGATGGAATACTGTGGATTATCTATTTTCTGATTGAGATCACTTTGGAGCCCATCTATCTTTTTGTTCAAGGTGCTTTCCACAAGATTACCCTTCGCCAATTGCAATATTGATTCCTTTGCTCTTCCACAAACGCGCCTACCAATTCGCTTCAAATTTACAACAAATTTGTTCAACGTAAGATGAGGTCGGGTGGTGGTCATGGTTGATACGGGAACCACTTTGTTGTCGTGGCACCAAGGGGGACAGAGCTAGAGGGTCTCCGCTTCCAAGAGAGATCGATGATTTCTCCGCTTGGGGTCGTATGAATTGGTTGTATGTGGTATCGGGTAGTGGTTTGCTTTGACCAACAAAATTCGCTCGACGTAAAACATCTCTCTTATCATTGAATGGTAGACACCTCCTCCCACATGCTTAGTTGATTGACAGATGAAACATAGTTTGGCTTGTAGAGGGACTTCAGTCACTGCTTGGACCTCATGTAGTCTTTTTCCTTCCAGTTCTTCCACCCTTCTAGCCAAGGTGGATAGCTTCGCCTTTAATTCCATGTCTTCTAGGAGTGAGTACATGCCTCCCCTTGAACTGGATGCAGGCCTCATTCTTTCTGCTACATAACTCAGAAAATCCATGGCTTCTTCTAGATTTTTACTCAGGAAGTCCCCTCCACACATGGTTTCTAACAGCTGCTTCATAGCAGGGGACATCCCATCATAAAAGTAATTCACCAGCATCCATGTATCAAAGCTACGCGAGGACAGCACCGCATGGTCTCCATATATCTTCCCAAAGATATTTATAGAACTTCTCATTATCATTGGCTGCAAAAGTATAGATCTGCCTTTTCAAACTGTTGGTCCTGTGCATGGAAAAAAAAATCTTCAAGAATTCAGCCTGCATCTCTATCCAATTTCGTATTGTCCTCGACCTTAGGGAGTTGAGCCAAATCTTGGCCTTGTCTTTTCGAGTTAAGGCTTTCAGCTTCCGCTTTTGACTCATCGGTTTCACCTCCTTGAAAAGTTGTCGCGAAACTTCCTCGAAACACCACTGGCATGTGTGTAGTTTTCATTTTCCATACCATGGAAAGTTGGGAAACGGGGAGGCACCGGTCAGGCCC
The DNA here is from genome assembly GCA_016808115.1 of Tetrastigma voinierianum. NCBI lineage: Eukaryota > Viridiplantae > Streptophyta > Magnoliopsida > Vitales > Vitaceae > Tetrastigma > Tetrastigma voinierianum. The sequence continues at coordinate 73,714 of JAEQBH010005057.1, forward strand.
CGACGATTACATCTGCCGGAGGTATAGCCACACGGTGCACTCACCCTTAGTGGGTGTATATGGTCCCTCATTAACCTATAGGCATTAAGGCTCCCCTGCACACCCTATTGGCTCTGCTGCTCCTCAGGTGGAGGCTCCATCTGACCACTATTCAGGCTTACTTCAAAGCCTTATTCCAGTGGGGCAGCGTCCTCCACAGCTGCTGTGTTTATCCCGGTGGTGCGCTAAGGCTGGCAGGCAAACAACACGAACTGACGACCAACAAGCGGGACTGCAAGGTTAATGTTAATGAAATAATAAAAAATGAAAATTCTATGTATGGGCGTACTTAAAAATCCAAAACGACATCGTTATTTGCTGGGGAAATGAGCATTGAAAACAAAAGGGATTAGAATTCACAACACTTGATGAGGATCTAGGATTAAAACTGATCTCTCAATTGAACTAAGGCACCATCCCCGGTAATGGCGCCATTTAATTCGTGCCACAGTAGGTGTACTCGGAGTCAACAATATTTGTAACCTAAATTCCCTGCTGGTAGAAAAACTCTTGCCGGTATAGTGGTTTAGAGGTCGAACTTCGAAAAGGATGGGTTTGCCGCGCAAAATGATTCTGATGATTGAAAATTTTGAATTTCGGTTTGGATTTGGGGTGTTGTTAAAAAATAATTAGGTTGAATTGTTTGAAAACTGAAAATAAAATGAAATGAAATGAAAAAGAACTCCTTGAGCGTTAGACTCTTGGGTTTGAGTCTAAGGTGAATGAGAGGTTCTCGAGTCCTTTTCCTCACGTTGGGGAGGATAACCTATAGTCATTTCCCGGACCGGGTCTTCATTTGGCCTTAAAAACTGAACCCTTATAATTTTTCCTTTTAAAAAAATGGCATTTAATGAGCATACATGCTCCCAGACAGTGAAGCATACCTCCACAAGCCTACCTACGGTAACTAATGAGGAATATTCTTAGGATATCAGTGGATCTAGCAATAAGCATCAGACAACTGCCAAATACGGGTTAATCGGGTATATTTAAGAGATTTAACCTAGGTGAAGTAAAAGCATAAATGATCATAAATGCTAGCATTAAACGTGAGCAGTCATTTACCTCAAAGCGTTGCAGTAGCCCTCTTCTTCCAAGGATGGAGGGTTTAGCCAGCCATCCCTTGAGTTGTCATCCTGAGGGTGTTTGGCAAGCGAGAAAGTGAGAGAAAGGGAGAGAAAATGAGAAAAGCAGGAAAACTGGAGCTCTTCGTGCCAAAAGTTTCTTCACTGGACCAAAAAGTCTCCTTTTACAATATGCACAAATGGCTTATATAGCCACCAAGGCAAGCAAAATTACCAAATTACATGAACTATCACTGTGCAAGGGTTGGGAGACAAACAAAAAAATAACGAAAGAGTCAAAAAGGGCAAACGGGTAGCAGCAAGTCAATAGTGTAGGATGAATGAACAGTGGCGCGCAGAGGCAATTTCGCAACCGTGCGAAATTTTATTTTCGCAACCCTGCAAAATTTTTGTTGTGGTCCTTTTTCTTCTATTTTCTGCTCCTCTTTCCTTCTAGTTTATGACCTGCAGTGTTGAGTTCGACTCGAATTCTTCGTGCTTGGATCGACTTAACAATTTTGGCACTAATGGCTGCAAAACTACAAAATTAGCCCGCAATGTGATGATGGAATAGCAGGGACCTTAATGTGCAAATTGGGTTTATTACGCTGATTAGTGCACAAAAAGTGCTCAAAACCTGCAATAAACGGGGCTTAAAATAGCACTTTTTGAGCACTAATCAACCATGTTGACCGAATTGGGTAGGCATAGAGTAACGTTTTCAATACTAGTTAGAGGCTTAAAGGTCAGGTGTACATAAGTAAGGACTCCCCTATATGGGAGGCAACAGTCCTGGTTCCCCTAACTATCCATATAGGAGTCTTTCTTCTTTTCAACTAGTCTTCTTGATACTTGGCAAGTTTGAATGGTATGTTGGGTGCTTAGGTAGCGCACCTTTGACTTAACATGCATAATAGCTTGTCTCTTGTCTAGAAACAACCAGAGGTCGAGTCGAGGACCTATCAGTCACCTCTAACTACATCTAAAATTTATATTTCAATTGTATCTTGCAAGAGGAACCTAGCCTAGTTTAGGGGATGAGCTATCGGTTGGTTTCTTAGGCAGAACACCAAGATTTACATAAGAATGATAGCTCTCATCTTCTAATGTGGTAATACTAGCAATTTTCATTAGGAGAGGGATTTTCTTATATAGCTCTTCAAGTGTGGCCCTTTTTCCTTTGTCATTCTTGGGCTAATCATCCTTTTGAGATGATTGATTCATTGAGTGACTATCCATACCTATCTTGCAAAACATAAATACTAAAATCAAAAACTAAAAAAACTATAAGTAGGGTTAGTCCAAAAAATAAAATAATATAAAATAAAGAAAAATAATGCTAAAAATAAAAGAAGCAAACTAAATAAAGCAAGCAAATTTCAAATTACTAAAAGGAAGGAACCATCCCCAACAACAGCGCCATGTGATTCGTCCTATGTCAGGTGGTTAGATTAGGAGCTTTATGAATGCACAAAAATTTATAAACCTAGTACCATCCCCGAGTAGATCGCTACTACTCTAGGTATAGTGGCTCTAGGGTCATCGATGGGAATGGTTTTCCCCTTCTAAGTTGTAACTTTAGGTTACTTGCTTGTTGTTTAGATTACTTTTAGTAAAAATAGAAAATAAAAACTAATTTTTGAGAAGAAAGATTGATTGATTGATTGAAGTTGTTAATTATAACTAATTAAAAACATCTTGGGTTTTTGGTCTCACCATGACCACAATCACTATGGTAGGATCAAATGGGGTTTAGATAGTTCCAATCATATGCCAGAAATATTGTTAGACCGAAAATTGACTGAGTGTGTGTGTGTGCCAAACTTCTGGCACTACCACCAAGGACTATTCGTTCCTTGGCAGCAGCGCAAAAAAACTTGTTTGAGACCATATTTGACTAAGTAATCAGAATTACCACCAAAGATTATTCAGTCCCCGACAACGGCACCAAAAATAACTTGTTGACTCAATATATAAAATTTGTTTTCTACTGTGTAAGTAATACTTTGCAATTAAAATTAGTTTTGATCAAAATCACTTCAAGTGAATAGGTCATATCAGTAATAAAGTGGAAAAAATAAGTCTGGATATCATTCCCATGAGGATTGAATTGAAAATCTAAAGATTCTTACTTTGGCCCCTTTCGAATTATCACTATTTGAACCCTTTAAATTCCAAAAGATATTTATATTTCTAAAATCAATTGAATAAAGAGATCAAGAAATTTAAAAATACATATGATTAGAGAGTTTACTGGACTAAAATAACACTGGGAATGAAATCAGTGTTATGACCATCAAGTTTCCAGTTTCCTAAGAAAATATAAAGTGTTGGAAATGAACTCTAGAAATGTTTAAGAGCAAGTTAGTGTAGCATTGGAATTTCTTCAAACACCACACATTTCACTCTCGAGCTTACCACACTCCTATCTCTAGACAATGGGTCTGAAGAGCTACTTGTAAGAATTGATCCTCTTTAAGTTGTAATTGTTTTTCCTTCTTAGTACATCATATCCATCTCACCAGGCCAAATTGCTTGCCCCCCATATACGAAGTGTCTGACCCTCTCAATTTAAGTGGTACCTCGGTCATCAATTAAACGAAAATTCCCTCTCTCCTTGATTGATCTTAGCTAACACATGGTTGAGATTATTCCTCTCAATTGAGGTGAAACCTCTCATAATTAAACTGCTAGATCAGTAGGTGGATCATATGCCTTAGGAACACACTCATGCTGTCACCCAAGAGGGAACCTTGAATTCAGAGGTTAGAAATTCACCATTGATGCATCAAAGTAATCCTAAAACCGCATTAGTTCAAATAGTATTAGTGCAATTTACCCCTAAGTGATTGCTCTTTGCTCTTAGGTAGTCCATCTCTATGTCACTCAGAGGGATTCCAAACACTGATATTCAAAACAGTTTAATGTAGGAGTAATACCAATTAAATGACTCTAGTTTTCATACCCAAAACAACATTAAAATACTGTAAACCATAATCCCAATGAAAGATTCTTCCTAGAGGGAGCTTAGCATTCCATTACTAGATTACAAATGACAATGACTAGTTGATCAAACAAATTCATTAAAATTGTAATCAAAACTAAAGAAAAATGAATTCCAGAAAAATTCCTAGATTCCATTGGAGTTCACACAGGAATTTAAGCTCGATTTACATTCATTTCATTTCCAGTCTCAATTCGAGATCAATGCTCACAATCTAAAATAAAGAAACATTTAATCTAGAAAAGGAAATAAAATATAATAAAAAAAAGAAGGAAAAATATATACAAAGGAGATTTCAGCTCCTCCTAAAAGCGCAAAAACTTCTAAGATCAGCCAAAAGCTACGCATTGGTTCCTAAGAGCTTCTATTTATAGGCTTTGGATATTGGGCCCTAAAAACAAGACTAAAATCACGTTCTACGAAAAGCCCAGAAATTCTGCCCTAGTTGTTGATATCGTGATCAGTGTCGTGATGATGTCGTGACATTAGAGTTGCTATGTAGTGGATAGAATTTGATGTCGCGACATTGAAAGTCTGTTAGGCAATTCTAAATTTTCAATTACCAGTTAATGTTGTGGCAATGTCGTGATGATGTCGCGACATTTAAGATGTAGTATTGTAGATCAACTCTGATGTCGCGACATTGCTCTTTTGGTGTTGCAACATTGAGTTGATGTCGCGACATTGGCTCTTTATTGTTTCAACTTGGATGCTCGAATTTGATGTCGCGACATTGCAATAATTCTCTTTTCGATGCCATTGACATTTAACATTATCGCGAAATTGCGCTGATCTTCGCGACATTGCTGCGATGTTTGTATGCTTTTCGCGTAGCCTTGATGTTGCGACATTGCTTGTAAGTCATTTGTTGATGTCGCGACATTCTTACGTGTGATGTCTTCAAGCGTTGAGGCTATCGATGTCGAGGAAATGTCCGACGTACAGTCTTCTGCTCTTCTTTGTCTAAGCCATTTCTAATGTTGCGACATTGCTCTTGTTATGTCTGAAAGTGTTCTGACATTTGAGTTATGATGTCTTGAGAGATGTTCGCAACCTATGTCGTTGCGATGTTGGGACATTAAAGTAACTGGTCTGAAAATCTCCACACAATGTCGCGACATTGCTGCCTTTGCTTCCTTTTTCTTTTTCTTTTTTTCCTGTTTTCTTGCTTTCCTTCTTTTCTTCAAATTTGTAGCTTATAAATGCGGGTGAAAATTCCATAATTTTACATTGAATAAGACTTTCAAGCACGAAATATACTTGAAAAATAGGCTTAAAAATATATGAGTTTTAGACTCATCAAACTTCCCAATTTTAAGTTTTGCTTTTCATCAGTAAAAAGAAAAGGCTATTTATTTGTCCTCGAACAATAAAAATTGATTTTAAGGACATTTTAATTTAAATCATCTTTTCGGGTAGCTTGGCAATTTAATGCCGGTAATATTTCAGTTGTGACATCAATTCTAATTAAGCTTCATATTCAGAATCCTAAAAATTTTCAATTTAGATAATTCAATACAACATGTAATTCACAGTTAATAAACAGATATAGATCTTGACTCTGTGAGTGTGTGTTGATCTTCCCTTTATGACTATTTTGCATATTAGGTAGTCTTATGAGAGTCACTATGCATAATGTTATTCTTTTAGAGTAATTTAGGTCCCATAGGCTTGTAGGTCATATTATTATCCACTAATGTAGGCATAACACAATCCTCATAATCAAATAGGTCTTTTGAGCTTGTAATCTTATATTTAAATTTTGGGTAGATAACTGGACATTTTAGGTTAAATTTTACCCTAACTGCGTACATTTTCTCAGCATTTTGTCTTCTAATTGCTCCTCATTTCATGTCTAATCAAAAAAAAATTTCAAGAGCACCCCCAAACTTGATTTGGTGCATCTTTCTTCTTTTTTCTCCTTATGGCTTTTTTTTCCACTTTTTTTGTATCTATTTTAGTTTCTTAGTTCAAGCTATTTCTGTTGTCTGTTTCAAGTTTGCAATGGTGTAATGTTTTACCTTTTTAAGCTTTCTACTACCCCTTAACAAGACCCCTTAACAAGCTTTGGGTCAGCAACTCCCATACCAGTTGACATTAGGGGGCTAGGTGTAGAACACCCCTAAGGACTTAATTCCTCAAGGTAAGCAGGCTACAAGGTAAAACTCTCTTCCTTAAAACTTACATATTTTTCAGCTTCTTAGTTTATGTTGTGCACCACTTTTTGTACAAAATTTTTTAATTGTTTCCCTTTCACATCCTTAATTCTCTTCCTTCATTTCAATTCAAATTTGTACTCCCCTAAACTTATCCTCTTGATCATTTTGCGCGTCGTAGTTTGGAGTGGTCGGGGTTCTTTCTTGTAGGTAAGACTTAAGGAAGGTTTAAGGTTATTCTTTGTGGCTTTGATGATGAAAATGACATTTGGCTCAATTAGTGTAGTAGAATCTGTGCTTAATAGCATATCAAAGGATAGACTTTTGAAAGGCTGTCGAGGATGCTTTAAATCACTTCTAGCTGGTTGTAATGCCTAGGATTTCTTGATTAATAATCACGACAAGTTCTAGGACACGGGAGGCGGCGCTGGTCGGTCGGTAAAATATTCAACCAACACAATTAGTTTTCAAGATACTTATGACCAATGTGTTAGTTTAGTCATTTTCTGAACAATACTGTTGAATCAAACTAGAATTAAAAGCCTTATTAACATTTCTCTCAATTTCAGTTTTTTAGAATTTAAAAATTTTAGCTTATCTATCCTTGACATCACAACTTAAACTCTTGTTTCAGTTATTCAGCCCATTTGCATTTCGGAGTTTTACCTTGTTATCTTATCTTCTCAACAGTTATACATTCAGTGCAACTAAAATCTCAATTATTCTCCAAATAACAAAATTATAATATGAACAAAAAAGAATATTAAGATAAAGAAGAGAGACAATTGTACATAACCTTTAGTAAGCGATTTTCATTTATAATTTGAACTATGCATGACAATTGCTTGAATTGCACGAGGAGGGAGAAATAGTCTGATGAAGTTCATTTATTCTTTCTTTGGAATTTTGAGGGCTTGAGATTCACTAGTTCAAATTTATAGCTGGCTTGAGAGGGAGTGAATTCAGGGATTGAGCATTTTGGTTTACTAGTTGAACTAATTTTTTCCTTGTTGAAAAGATACTACTCTTGTGCTAGAATATGTTGCAAAATTAGCTCATTCTGCCTCTACCTAATAGAATTCAAAGATCCTTCAAATTCACCCTGGGCAGTGTACATCTTGATGAGATTGGCATTCATATCAAGGCTTTCATTCCAGAGTTTCTCCCTGTAGTTCAGGGTTGACTCCAGTTCCTCACCTCTTCTCTAGATGGTTACCTTGATATCCTTTTGATGCTCTTTGTATAAGTACCCAAAGGCTTTTGCCTTATGGGGCATATTTTGTTCCATCTCCTTTTCCATTTTCTCCATAATCTTAATCAACTCTTGATCTATCTTTAGCTGATCATTTACAAAAGCCTTTTCCCTCTCTCTTAGCTCTGCCCTTAGTGCTCTATCCCTTTATGCTAACTCTTCTTTCCACTCCTCTTCCCCTTGTTGGAAGAGTAATGGTAAGTTCTCTTCTCTTTTCTTGTTTTCTACAGCCTAATTGTTGTCTCTCCACCTCAGCTCTTCCCTGAGCTGCTCATCCCTTCTCCTCATCTCATCTTTAATTTCTGTTAGTAGAGAGGGCAACTCAAAATTGCTGCTTTCTTGCACTTCATCTTTTCTCTTTCCTCTTTCTTCAACTCTTACTAGAGTTGGTATTGTTTCTTTAGCATTAGGGGAGAGCACTGGTTTCTCTATATAATCTTTGAAACCCCCCATTTCTTCATTTTCAAACTCTTTCTCATCCTCTACTATAAGGACTGTTTCCCTAGGTTGTTCTTTCTCCACTATTTTCCTTTCCTTATTCTCTATCTCTTCATCCTTTCTTTGGAGTTTTGAAGACTCTAGAGAGAGTGGGAGGAAAGGCTTTCGGGCATTTCTCCTTTGTTCCAGCGAGATATAACACCTTGATACCTGAGATGGTGATCGAGGGCGGGGTAAAGGATATTCCACGAGAAGTTAATTCTCATCATAGTCCAATGGAATGTTCTACTATTTTCCCCACCTTGAAAGTATACCCCTTTACCAGTGCATACAAGAGTAGTGCACAGTCTTGTCGTGTAGTTGCAACATGTTTTAAGGGGGTGAAAATAGAGTTAATAAAATAAAACCAAACCTTGTTTGCTTCAGTCAAATCACCCTGTCGATGTAGGCATTTCGAATGATCTTGATTCTTTGCCACTATCCTAAAGCATTCGTTAGCTCCCTAGAAATTTCTTCGAACCTCGGGCTCTTTGCATTGCTCATGCCTCAGTCCAAATCGCCCACATTATTCTAGCTTGAAGTTAGGAAATGGCCCTTTCGCCAAAAGGGACCCATCTCCCCCTAAAATAGCAAGTCAGGCATTTCCTTTCACCCAAGTTAGAGAAGAAATCCTTCACCAATGCCCTTCTTCGGGTTCATATCTTTGAGACTTTTTTATTTCTCGACCCTCTTCTCTATCTCCTCTTTGAACGATGACACCACTCTCTTGAAACCTCTTTCCTCAACAAATCCCTTTTTAGCCAGATGCTTCTACTCCCTTTTTAGAGTAGAAAGCTTGGGCATCTCCTTCTTCCACCACAACCTCGATTTCTTCAGGAACTACCTCGATAGTAGTTTCTTAGTTCCCTTCCTATGCCCTCTCTTTCATAACTTCCTCTACAACGTTTCCCATCACTTCATCAAGGGTAGGAGAGCTAGGGTTTCACATTGCTTGGTTTCAGAGAGATTTGGAGAAAACTAGGGTTAGAAAGCTTGAGAGATTTGATTTGAATTTGAAAATCTCCACGAAGTGTATCCTTATATAAGTAGGCTGCCCTAACTGTGATGTCGCGACATTGGAGTGTGATGTCGTGACATTGACTTGATGTTCTAAGTGACTCAATGTAATGTCGCGATATTGGAGTTGTGATGTCACGACATTGACTTGATGTCGCAACATTGGAGATTTAATGTTGCGACATTGCGTTTGCTTTCTTATTAACTTAAATTGATGTCACGACATTGGAATTTCGATGTCACAACACTACCTAAATGTCGCGACATTAAATTTTGATGTCGCAACATTGCCAGAATGTTAAACTTGATGTCACTCTTTTATAACTGTGATGTCGCGACATTGCATATCGATGTCGCGATAATATCGTGATATTGGGGAAATTTTTGGAACTGGTATCATGATATTGTTGTCGATGTCGCGACATTAAGAATGAGTTTTCTTTTTTCAGAAAATTTTTACTTGTTTACCCCCATTTTATTTCTGCAAATTCAGTTCATGCTTGTGAATATAAGTCTATCAATATTGAGAATCTCTCTCTATTCAGAGATACGAAACGATAACTTTTCGGCTTTTCAATTATGGATACTCAACATATATTCATTGTATTGCAAAGATTATCACACGACTATGCAACAAAGGAACAATGAAGCTACTATGTAATTTCTAACTCATATAAATTACACTCCCCTAAACTTATTATATGCATCATTTTCAAAGAATAAGTAATGGAAGTAGACTCCCCTTTGTAGCCAATTCTGCATAACTCAATTTGGTTGGAAATGCTTTAAAAATGACTTTCACATCTCTTGACAACTTCATCATCCTGAAATTTAACAAAATGATGTTTACATAGGTTACTAATAAATTCTAATAAAACTACTCTACCAAATAAACTATTCAAATACAATGAATTAAACAAAATCACACTAAAAGAAAATGAAAATTGCTTGGGTTGCCTCCCAAGTAGTTGCTCATTTTTATGTCTTTAGCTTGACTTTTCTGTAATGTGTTCTCTTTTTAGCACTTCTTTTGATCTCTTCAAATCTGGGACTATTCTTCATTTGGTCTTCCTCCCAAGTAATGTTTAAGCCTTTGACCATTTACTTTGAATTCATCTCCAGAATTGGGTTTTAGTGTTACTGCTCCAAAAGGGGTAACTACAATTACTATGTAGGGACCACTCCACCTTGACTTGAGTTTTCTTGGAAAAAGTTTTAGCTTGGAATTTACCTATACCAGTGGGACCCAGCTCCTGCTCTAAACTCTTTAATTATAATCTTCTAATCATGCCACTTTTTTAATCTTATCTTTGTAGATTACGGCATTAACATAAGCTTCATTTCTGACTCTTCTAGTGAATTAATTGGGGTAGTCTCTTCTCTTTAGCAACTTTGAAATCACAGTTCAGTTTCTTGATTTCCCACATAGCTTTATATTCAAGTTCGAGAGGGAGATGGTAAGGTTTTCCAAATACTAACCTGTATGGGGACATTCCAATATGAGATTTATAAGAAGTCTGTAAACCCACGCAATGCATCGTCTAACTTGGCCCGACAGTCTTTCCATAACAGTGCTGCTGTCTTTTCAATTTTCTTTATCTTCCTATTAGATATATCTGCTTATCCATTTGACTGAGGGTGATAAGCCAATCCCATATCATGTTTGATTCCATATATGCTCATAAGTTTTGAAAACAATTTGTTTGCAAAATGGCTTCCCTCATCACTGATGATTGTCATTGGGGCTCCAAATCTTCTCAAAATATTTCTTTAAACAAATCCCACCACTATGTTGGCATCATTTCTTGGACAGACTATAGCTTCCACCCATTTGGATACATAATCCACAGTTAGGAGAATGTACTGATTTCCAAATGAAGGTGGGAAAGGTCTCATAAAATCTATCCCCCATACATAAAAAAATTTCACCACAAGGATCCCTTACAGAGGCATTTCATTTCTTCTGTTTATGTTACCCATTCTCTGACATCTATCACAATGCTTTACCCATTCAGAATAGTCTCTGAATAGGGTTGACCAATAAAAGCCTGATTGGAGAATTTTCTGGCCTATTCTATCTCCTACAAAGTGTCCTCCATATGGTGATGCATGACACTTATCAATAATTCACCTTGCTCATCTTCTGGCACACATCTTCTGATGATTTGATATGCCCCTCTTCTAAAACACAGTGGGTCATCCCATATATAGACTCTGGCATCAGTTCTTAACTTTCTTTTCTATTATTGTGGAATTCTAGTGGCATTATCCTGACTAAAGTAATTAACAATATCGACATACTAGTGTAATTGGACTAATACCTGAAAAAGTAGCTCATCAGGGAAATTTTCTTCAATTTCTATCACTTTTTCCCCTATAGTAAGCTTTTCTAATATTGACAAGTGATCATCTATCCTTGTCACTCCTTCTTGTCCCTTGATTTCCCTAGAAATCAAATTCTTGATATTAGTACCACTGATCAGTCTTAGTTTGGCATATTTCTTTGCCATTAGATACTTAATTGTTGCATGATCAGTGTGTATGATAACATGGGACCCCAATATATATGGTCTAATTTTTTCACAAGCAAGAACCACTGCCAGAATCTCATTTTTTATCGTTGAGTAGTTCTCTTGTGCCTCATTGAAGGTCTTGCTGGCATAGTATATGGCTTTGAATGTCTTGTCCGTTCTTTGTCCCAATACTGCTCCCATTGCATAGTCACTAACATCACACATGATTTCAAACTCTTTATTCTAATTTAGTGTTGTCATGATGGGAGCTATGACCAACCTGGATTTTATTTGTTTAAATACAAACAAGCAAGAGTCATCAAATTCAAACTTGACATCCTTCTCTAATAGTATGCATAATGGTCTGGAAATTTTTGAGAAGTTTTTGATAAATCTTCTGTAAAATCCAGCATATCGAAAACTTCTAATCCCTTAGCTGTAATGGGGTGTAAATGAGTTCCAATCATAAAAACATTAACTTTGGTCGATTTCTAGCCAATTTGTAAAATTTTATGTCTAATTCAAAGCTAAATTCTTGTCTTGGCACCTTTGAAGTCTGATTCTAATTTATGTAGGTAGTGCTCAAGCGGATCCATAAGCGAAAAGTCATCCATAAAGATTTTTGTACCCTCCTCCATCAAATCTGAAAAGATTGACATCATGCACCTTTGAAAAGTTGCAAGAGCATTACACAGTTTAAATGGCATCCTTCTAATTGCACCAAAGGTGCCATAAGGACATGTGAATGTATTTTTCTCCAGGTCCTCAAGGGCTATGGCAATCTAATTATATCTTGAATATCCATCAAGAAAACATAAATAAAGGTGTCCGGCTTGACTGTCGACATTGATCGATAAGGGCAAGGATAGTGATCCTTTTTTATTGATGTGTTCAATTTTCTGTAATCAATACGCATCCTCCATCTTGTCACAGTTCTTGTTGGATTCAGTTCATTCTTCTCATTTTTTATGACTATAAATCCACCCTTTCTGGGAACCACATGGCCCCAGGCTGCAGTGCATGCAGATTGCATAGATAAATCATGCATTCAGCCATTTCAATACCTTTTTTACGACAACTTTTTCATCCTTTGGGTTCGGAGTCTTCTTTGTTCATTTCATGTCCTTTTCATTCTCCTCCATGAGGATTTTATGCATGCAAATTGAAGGACTGATTCCTTTCAAGTATTCTACTATGGCTTCTTTATATTTTTTGAGAATTCTAATCACTTTCTGCTCTTTTTCTACTATCAAGTTAGCTGCTATGATTACAGGTTGTGCTCTTTCAATTCCTAGAGGCATATTTCGGATGTTTAGGTCGCAAGAATTGACCCTTTAGAACTTTTTCACTTCTTGTCCATTCTCAGATTTGTAGCTTAACTACCTTGCTTGATATCTTTTTAGGCGAGTCTTTGTTTCTTTAAATTCAAGACTTGAATTTAGATATTCAACATCAAGAGCCTCAATATACTGGAAATTCACCTCATTCTCATTCATTGAATTTTGAATCTTAAAATCATAAATCAGTTCAAGACTTATGGGAACTGCTTGTTCTATAATCTTACATTCAGCATTGTCAAAACCATGTTGTTTCAAGCTCTGATTCATATTGAAGTGTACTTTTTCATCTCCTACTCTGAGAGTGGGCTCTCCTTTCTTTACATCTATCAAGGCTGCTCCTGTGGCAAGGAATATCCTTCTCAGTAATAGTGGCACTTGTTTATCTTCTTCCATATCAATCACCACAAAATCAACAAGGAAAATGAACTTCCCTACCTTGATCAATACATCTTCACTTATTCCCACTGGCTGAGCCATAGTTTTGTCTTCCATCTGAAGTGTCATAGTTGTAGGAGTAAGCTCCCCTAAACTTAGCCTCTTCACAACAGATAGTGGCATTAGGTTGATACTTTCTCCATAATCACAAAATGCTCTTCAAATTCATAATTCCCTATGGTGTAGGGAATTGTGAAACTGCCTGGATCCTGCATCTTCATTGGCAAACTCTTATGGATCATAGCACTACAAGTGGCTGATAGGCTAACCACTCCTTCTTCATCAAGTTTCCTCTTCTTTCTCATAATATCTTTCATAAACTTGGCATAATGAGGCATTTGAGCCAATGCCTCAACAAAATGAATATTCACCTCTATTTTTTTTAACATGTTCAAAAATTTAGAGAATTGATCATCCAATTTTTATTTCCACAGCCTCTAAGGGAATGGTACTGGAGGTAAATAGACTTTAACCTCCTCTTTCCTTTGTAGTTTTCCTTCCTCAATTGGTTGCTCCTACTGCATCATAGATTTTCTTCTCTCTTCTGTCAATTTTGAATTGTTTTGCTCACTTTCTTTTCAAGCTTCTATTTTCTCTTTTTCCTCAATCACTTTCTTCTCATCTTCTCCTTTACGTAGTTCTGCCTTCTTAGACTAATTTTCATACGAGTCTTTTGGATTTTTCTTTATGTTACTTGGGAAGAATCCACTGGGTGATATTGCATTGATGGGGTAATTTGCCACAGAGTCTCAGTTCTTGAAAGATGCATTGGTATTGGCCTGAAACACATTTGTGTTTGCCTGGAATGTTGCTAGTTCAACAAACTTCTGTTCATGAATATTCAACAATCTCTTGTTCTTTCCCATGAAGCTCAACATTTGATCTTCAAAAGACTAGGACCTTCTATGGCCCTGGTTTTCAGCACTTTGGCTACTTTATTGCTGCTGCCCTTAGAAACCTTGTGTAGCGTACTGTTGCTAATATTTCTGTCCTGGTCTAGGACGTTGTTGCACTCCACTTCCATAGGAAAAATTCTCATGGTTTCTCAATGTAGGTGTATAATGGGTTGGAAAGTTGTTGTTGGGCTTGAAACTGTAGCTTCTGTTGCCACCCACAAACTGAGCCTCCTCCACCTGATAGGGACCCTCATGAGTAAGTCCCTCATTAGTTATGCATTTATGCTCTCTTCATTCCTTTGTTCCCACTACACTTGCTGAATAGCTTTTCTTTTCTTGAGTATTCATCTTACTCATCAATACATCCAACTTGGCTTCTATAGCAGTCATCCTGTTAAGCTCTAGCATACCTCCTCCTTTCAATCTGCCGCTACACCTTGAAGTCTTAATTGGAGCTTTGTCCAAATCTTCAATGAGTCGGTTAGCCTCTTCAGTACTCTCTCTTGAATGCTCCACAGCAGGCTGCATCTATGATTCCCTTTGAAAAGTAATTCATTGCATGACAGAAAATGTCCATTTTGGTGATTTGATCAATCTCATGCATTGGACATCTCTTCAGTAATTTCTTTTACATCTCTAAGCATTGTAAGTCTCTTCTTCTCCTTGCTTGAAGGCTATAATCTTTTTTTCTCTCTAAGGTGAGGGCACAATTGGAAAAACCTTTCATCACTTCAACCAACTCGATAGAAGGGAATAAGCGTAGCTTGATAATATCTAGATTAACGATTCGGTTTGATAGTGTTTTCCATCATAGAAATTGTTGCACCATGGTGATTAGGCGGCTTCAACGCAAGTTGTGCTTTGGTGTTGGTTGCCTTATGGTTAGTACTCATTTATGATCATTGGCCTCCCGAAAACTGTCCTTTGTCTTTGAGGCCTTTCTGTTGTTGGCTCTGCTGGTACATGCTGATCAGTTAGCGCTTGATGCGCCCGCATTTCTTGCTTCAACAACTCTCACTTTCTTCAAGTTTCTCAGTGTCCTTTCCAACTTAGTATCCAATGGCAGCAGTTTTGCTTCTGGTCTTCTATGCATGTAATAAATTCCTAAAATAAAAATACACTAAGATCAAGTGAGATCAGTAGACAAAAAAAATATATTATGATGTGTTTTCATAAGAGATCAGTAGCTAAATCAGCTACTACAGTTAAAACTATTTTTGATAATTTTTGATAAAAGAAAAAAAGAAAAAGGTCTAAACTAGCAATTTTCTTTTTTGTAAGAATATTGATCTTTAAACTTTACTTCATTTCAAATCCCCAGTAGCGGAGCCAAAAACTTTTTATACCAAAAATTGACTTAGTGTGTGTGTATGTGCCAAACTTCTGACACTGCCACCAAGGACTATTCATTCCTAAGAAATAGTGCTAAAAACTTGTTTGAGACCATATTTGACCAAGTAATCAGCACTTCCACCAAAGACAACTTGTTGACTCAATATATAAAATATGTTTTCTGCTATGTAAGTAATAATTTTCAATTAAAATTAGTTTTGGTCTAAATCATTACAAGTGCATAGATCATACAAGTAATAAAGTGGACAAAATAAGTCTGGATATCATTCCCACGAGGATTGAATTGAAAATCTAAAGATTAACTACCCTCACTACTCAAGATTATCATTATTTGAACCTTAGAATTCCAAAGGATATTTATCTTTCACAAATCAATTGAATAAAGAGAGATAAAGAAATTTTAAAATACATATGATTAGAGAGTTTACTGGACTAAAACAACACTAGGAATGAAATCAGTGTTATGACCATCAATTTGCAGGGTTCCCAAAAAAATATAAAGTGTTGGAAATTAACTCTGGAATTGTTTATGAGCAAGTTAGTGTAGCATTGGAATTTCTTTAAACACCACACATTTCACTCTCCAGCTTACCACACTCCTATCTCTATACAATGGGTCTGAAGAGCTACTTGTAAGAATTGATACTCCTTAAGTTCTACCTATTTTTCCTTCTCAGTACTTCAAAACCATCTCTTAGAACTAGAAATTGCTTGCCCCAGTAGACAAGGTAATCTGACCCTCTACAATTTAAGTGGTACCTGGCCATCGATTAAACCAAGAATTCCTCTCTCCTTGATTAGAATCTTAGCTAACACATGTTTGAAATTATTCCTCTTAGTGAGGTGGAAGCCTCTACGTAATTAAAGCGCTAGGTCATTAGGTGGATCATATGCCTCAGAACACCTCTGCATCACCTAGGAGGGAACCTTAATTCAAAGGTTAGAACTTCACACGTGATGTATCAAAGTAATCCTAAAAGTGCATTAGTTCAAATAATATCAATGCAATTTACCCCCAAGTTACTACTCTTTGCTCTCAGGTAGTCCATCTCTATGTCACTTAGAGGGATTCCTGGAAATCAGAGCAATGATACATCTCTTTCTAGATACCACACACTGATATTCAAAACAGTTCAATGTAGGAGTAATACTAGTTAAATCACTCCAATTTTCGTACCCAAAACAACATTAAAATACTACAAACCATAATCCCAACGAAAGATTCTTCCTAGAGGGAGCTTAGCTTTCCATTACTGGATTACAAATGACAATGACTAGTTGATCTAACAAATTCATGGAAATTATAACCAAAACTGAAGAAAAATGAATTCCAGAAAAATTCCCATATTCCATTAAAGTTCAGACATAAATTTAAGCTTGATTTACATTCATTCCACCTCATAATCTCAATTCAGATCGTTACTCTATTCTAAAATAAAGAAACATTTAAACTAGAAAAGGAAATAAAATATAAAATAAAAAGATAAAAAAATAAGGAAAAATATATATAAAGGAGATTTCAGCTCCTCCCAAAAGCACAAAAACTTCTATGATCGACCAAAAGTTGCACACAGGTTCCTAGGAGCTTCTATTTATAGACTTCAGATATTAGGCCCTAAAAACAAAGATAAAATCACGTTCATCGAAAAGCCTAGAAATTAGCTAACTGGCGATGTCGTGGTCAGTACCATTTGATGATGTCAGCGACGCCGGGTACTAGCGTGTAGTGAATCGAATTTGATGTCGCCAAGTTAGAAGTACGTGGGTGATTCAAAATTTTCAATGACCGATCGATATTTGGCCAGTGATGTGTTGAAATTTAAGATGCAATATTATATCGACTCAGATGTCGCGACATTAGTTCGTAATCGCGATATTGCTCTTCTGGTGTTGCAACATTGAGTTGATATCGCGACATTGGATCTTTAGTGTTTAAACTTGGATGCTTGGATCTGATGTCACCACATTGCAATAATTCTCTTTTCTGATGTCGCTACATTGGTTCAATGTTGCGACATTGCTTACTGATGTTTTTGCTCTTATAGCCTTGCCCTAATGTCGTAACATTGCTTGTAAGTCATTTGTTGATGTCGCGACATTCTTTGCTTGGTGTCTTCAACATTGAGGCTTTATCCTGATGTCATGGAAATGTCGCAACATTGCAATGTTCTGCTCTTCTTTGTCTAAGCCATTTCTAATGTCACGACACCGCTCTTGTTTTGTCCTGATGTCGCAACATTAAGTTCTGATGTCTTGAGAGATGTTCGCAGCCTATGTCATTGCAATGTCGCGACATTGAAGATTTCTGCTCTAACTATTTCAACCGATGTTACAGCGATGTCGCAACTTTAAAGTAACTAGTCTGAAACTCTCCACATGATGTCGCGACATTGTTGCCTTTGCTTCCTTACTACATTTTTACTCATTTTACGCTACTTTTCTTAAAATTTCTGTAAACATAAATCTGGGTGAAAATTCCATAATTTTACATTGAATAAGACTTTTAAGCCTGTAATATATGCATGAAAATTGGGCTTAAAAATAAATGAGTTTTAGACTCATCAAATATCAACGTTTAGTTATCCCCCAAACTCTACCTAGGAGCCTCTTATTAGATTTAGATAAAGATCATATTTTAGGTGTGTTGTAAGCAAATAATACTTATTTATTAGTGGGTCCTCATAGGTTCTCAACTAGGCTCTTTTGTGTGTTTGAGCAAGAAACAATCTCTCACACATGCTGGATTAAAGGCACGGGACGAAACTGATGAGTGTCCAAAACACTCATTATAAACCCGTGTTTTAGTGTGTTTACATTCTAGTTTGTACTTAAATAGGTGGTGTTTTTGCTTCATATCTAATATTTGGTTTATCTTTGGTCTTTCAGGTAAAATGGTGTAGTTAGAGACAAGTTGGAGACTTGAAGATGGAGGAATGCAGAATCATACTTCAACGTCACAACGTTGAGGTCCAATGACGTTTAACCAATCTTCACCATCCAACGTCACAACATCACCTGGATCTGTTTGCCAAATTTTAAGAATAAAAGCGAAAATGAGAGAATTGAGAAGGGGAAATGACTTACGGATGTGAAGATGAAAGAAGGCAAAGAGCCGTTGCCGAGGAGTTTCGGTACGAGTGTCAATATTGCCAATAGTTTACTTAGATATTACTTTAGACCTTTTTTTATTATTATTTGTTACTTTAAATTTTATCTAACTAAGAATTCTAATGGTGTGCTTTGTGGTGTTTTAGGGTTCGGACATGCCTGAACGATGCAAAGGAATTAGCACCCTTTGATCCTAAAATCAAACGAACAATCAAAAGACTTCGAAGAGAGAGAAGAGTGTTAGTCGCGCATAACCACTACCTTGCGAACATGGCATAGAATCTACAACAGGATCCGAATCGAGGATGAGAATGGGCGGGCGGGAGATGGGGTGAAAATGCATCAATACATGGGCCTCGATTCAAGCGAATAATTTTCAACGGAAAGTTTGTGACCTACAGCTTCTGCAGGGGTATTTATTCGAGTTTCATGGGCTCTGAGCGAGAATCCCAACACTCACTTGACAAGCTTCTTAGAAGTATGCGTGATGTGAAGTATAATGAGGTAATAAGGGAGGCTATATATCTTTAGGCTATTCCCGCTATCCTATCCTTGAGCAACTAAAGCTAAGTAGTGGCTAACTTTCGAACCACCTAACTCCATTATAAGTTGGGAAGATTTGGTCCATAAATTTTGACAAAGTACTACCTTCCTGTTAAGACTACACAAATGAGGATAGAGATCAAGAGCATTACCTAAAAGGGCAATGAAAAGTTTAAATGAAGCATTAGGACGGATATAAGAGGTACTAAAGGAAGTGTCCCCATCCTTAGGTTGACCCAGTGGATGCGAGATCTACAATTTTATACTAGCCTTAATGCCCATACAAGACGGATAATTGATACCTCAACTGAGGGTATTTTCTTAAAAAGGACGACACAATAGGCGTTCGACTTGTTGGATGGGATAGCGATAAACAGTTACCAATGGTCGCAAGAAAGAATGATAAAAGGGAACATAAATGATGGACCAAATCTTGATGTGTTAAGCTAATTTAGCGGCTAAGTTTCTTGCTCACTAAAGCGATTTACAAAATCAGCAAGCCTTAGCCATGCCCATCGGACCCCAGCTCGGTGGTAGGTGAAATTTGCAATGGACCACGGACAATGGAATGCTAGTCAGGACGGATGTTTCTTGGAACAAGCCTAGTACACTAGCTCGGTATAACCCGTGCGAGAATAGCAAAAATCATTATATAGGCAACAATTTTCAAGGTCAAGTCTGGAGAAATAATCAGAACTTCCCTTGGAAAACACTAAAAACTTAGAGGCAAACCAATGCCGAAATAATCCAATGAGAGAGATAAAGTAGATTTGGGAGGCTTCAGGCTCATATGATGGCGTCCCATGCGATTTATATGGATGAGCAGCTGTTCAAAACCAAGCAGCATTTGTAAAGCTAATCAGCCCAAAATTAGTCAAAGACCCAACTTAGAAACCTAGGAAGTAGAAATGGAATGGATAGTACAATGTTTTCTAAAATGCCTTAAGGTTCATTATCTAGGACTTCAAAGGTGAATCCTAGGAAAGAGGGAAAAGAACATTGCAAAGAAATAACTCTTAGAAGTGGAAGGAAAGTAGCTACACTAAGACCCCTACTAGTGATTGTCACATAACCAAAACAATCAGACCAGTCTAAAGCAAAGGTTGATACAGAGGAGAAAGATGGGGAGCAGCCCCAACTAAACAGCTCCGCTAGGAAATAGGTAGAGGTAGAGAAAGTGGAAAAGTCAGTATCAAAGGATCCGACCCACTCATCCCATACCCTCATAGATTAAGGAACAGTAAGCTTGACAAACAGTTCACAAAATTTATGGAGGTGTTTAAGAAACTGCAGATCAACATCCCCTTTGCGGATACGTTAGAGCAAATGCCAAGCTATGTTAAGTTTATGAAGGACATTTTATCGAAGAAGCGAAAGTTGCAGGATTACGAGACTATTGCCCTCACAAAGGAATACAGTGCCATACTACAGTGAAATTTACAGAAAGCCAAGATCTTGGGAGCTTAAAGCATTCCTTACCATAAAGTAATGTAGTTTTTGAGAGAGCATTATGTGATCTTAGAGCTAACATTAACTTGATGCCTCTATCCCTTTTCAGAAGATTAGGGCTCGGGGAAGCCAAACCAACAACAGTCATCCTTCACCTAGCGGATCGATCACTGAAGCATCCAAGAGGAATTATCGAAGATGTATTAGTAAAGGTTGACAAGTTCATCTTCCCTGCAGACTTCATTGTCCTGGACATGGAGGAAGATAGGGAGATACCTATCATCCTGGGTAGGCCGTTTTTAGCCACTAGAAGAGCCTTAATTGATGTGCAAAAAGGGGAGTTAAGGTTGAGAGTATAGGATGAGGAAGTCATATTTAAGTGTGTTAAGGCTGATAAGACAATAGAAAGAAGTGACTCTTGCTATGATATTGAGGACCATTCGAGCTGAGTGTCTAACCATGAGTATCTGGATGATCCCTTGGAGACTAGCCTCACTCTGAGATGATTTATTAGAACTAGGCGAGTAAACTAGCGTATGTGTAGTGGATGAATTCCTTTGAAGGCAAGAGGAAATATTATAAGCCTCTTAGAGAAGGTGGGAACTAATCAGTACCATCTATCGAGATGGCACCATGGCTTGAACAGAAACATCTACCCAAGCATTTGCGGTATGCATATTTGGGAACCTCTTCTACGTTGCCAATCGTCATCTCAGCATAACTAACTAAAGCCTAAGAGGAAAATCTATTGAGGGTATTAAGGGATCACAAAGCTGCTATTAGGTGATCACTAGCCGACTTGAAAGGAATTTGACCTTCTATGTGCATGCACCGTATCTTGTTAGAAGACGATTACAAGCCATCAGTGGAAGCATAAAGAAGACTGAATCCTACAATGAAGAAAGTCATCAGAAAATATGTGCTGGAGTGGTTGGATGCTGGGGTAATCTACCCTATTTCAGACAGCCCATGGGTAAGCCCGGTGCAGGTAGTTCCAAAGAAAGGGAATGGTGATGTAAGAACTAAAACAATGTTTGCTTCCCATACAGAGCAGTGTGAGGTGGAGGATTTGCATTGACTATAGAAAGCTAAATAAGGCCACCCGTAAGGACCACTTCCCCTTTTCTTTCTTGAATCGAATCTTTGGGCCAGTTAATTTGGACATGATTATTGCTTCTAGATGGATCTTTCGAGGCTCTGATCGAGATGGCCATCACACGAGGACGAGATAAGGCAGACCTTTACGTAATAAAGTGCAGAGCATTCACATTCCGAAGGATGCCTTTTGGGTTATGTAATGCCCTAGGTACTTTTTAGCGGTGTATAATGGCCATATTCTCGGATATGGTAGGGAGGAAAGTTGAGGTCTTTATGGATGACTTCTGTTAGTAGGAGCGCTTGTTTGATAATTTTTCTTGACAACCCTAAGAGGAATGCTGGTCAGATGTGGGAGACTAACTTGGTTTTGAACTAGGAAAGAAGTGCCACTTTATGAATACGAAGGTATTGTCCTAGAGGCCTGAATTCCATACGGGAATGGAGGTAGATAAAGCAAAAATATAAGTCATTGAGAAGCTACCACCCCCCACTTCAGTTAAAGGCATACATAGCTTCTTAGGACATTATGGGTTCTATAGGAGGTTCATCAAGGACTTTTCCAAAATAGATAAGCTCCTCTCTAATCTCCTAGTACAAGGGGTTTATTTCGAATTTGATGAGCAATGCAACCAAGCCTTTTGTACCTTAAAAGAGAAATTGGGTTCAACACCTATAGTAGTCACACCAGATTGAGAGCTGGCCTTCGAGCTTATGTGTGATGCAAGTGACTATGTCGTTGGAGCAGTGTTGGGGAAGAAAAATGATAGAGTTTTTTATGCTATCTACTATGCAAGCAGAACGTTGAACGAAGCACATCTTAACTATGCAACTATAGAAAAAGAATTGTTAGCTATAGTATTTTCTTTTGATAAGTTTTGGCCATACTTGATCGGGAATAAGGTCATTGTCCATACTAACCACTCGACTATAAAGCACCTCTTAACTAAAAAGGATGCAAAACCGAGGTTAATAAGGTGGGTGCTTCTACTATAAGATTTTGATGTAGAAATCAAGATAAACGACAACTTAGTGGCAAATCATACTCCCGGGCTTGAGGGTCGAATAATGAAGTATAGATTAACTTTCTTGATGAGCAAGCTGTTAGCTATTTCTTATTAGAGCACAGTACCTTAGTTTTGCAGTGTAAATTACTAGGTAGCGAAGGTAACCCCACTTGAATTCAAGTATCAACAAAAGAAGAAGTTCTTCGCCGACTTGAAGTATTATTACTAGGAAGAACCATTTCTTCACAAACATTATGCTGATAAGATAATTAGAAGGTGCTTACCGGAGGAGGAAATGGAGAACATACTCATTCATTGTCATTCCTTAGAGTGTGGGGGACATTTTGGAGGAAATAGAACAGCTGCCAAAGTGCTTAAGTCAGGATTTTATTGGCCTAGTTTGTTCAAGGAGGCCCATGCGTTCATTTCTACTTGTGACAGGTGCCAAAGGATTGGCAATATTTCAAGAAGAGATGAGGGTCCGTTAAAGGGTGTCCTGGAGGTCGAATTATTTGACGTCCGGGGAATAGATTTCATGGGTCCTTTCCCCTCCTCGTACAATAATAAATATATCTTATTGACAGTCGACTATGTGTCCAAGTGGGAAGAGTCCATCCCGACCTATACCAATGATGAAAAAGTGGTGATCAATTTCCTCCACTAAAATATCTTCAATAATTCGGAACACCTAGGGCATTGGTAAGTGATGAGGGTAGCCATACGCAATGAGCTTGTTGAGAAGCTCCCCAGTCAGAAATACGAGTGCACCATAGAACTATGTTAGCTTATCACACTTAGACCAGTGGACAAGCAAAAGTATCCAACAAAGAAATAAAAACGATTCTTGAGAAAACAGTGAATGGATCAAGGAAGGATTGGGCAAAGAAGATTGACGACGCACTATGGGCATACCGGACCTCCTTCAAAACTCCAATAGGGGTGTCTCCCTATAGGTTAGTTTTTGGAATGGCATGTCACCTACTAGTGGAGCTTGAACACAAAGGCTGTGGAGCAACTAGAGGCTCTATATGGATGAAAGCATGTCGAGAATAACCGACTCCTCCAACTCGAATTAAGGCAGGCGAGAAACGAATACATACGAGAATGAAAAACTTTACAAGGAACAAACTAAAGCGTGGCACGATGAAGCATATAGTTCACTCTGAGAATTCAAGTAGGGATAAAGATAACATATTAAACTCTGGGTTGAAGTTTAATTGCTGGAAATAGCATTGAAGGATGGTGGGGTCTTAGAGATATGAATCTACATTATGGAGATGTTGAGATCATTGGAAGACTTAGGAGGAGATAGACAGAAACTAAGCATTCATTATGTTGGCATCATTGCAGAAGTGCTTTGTGGACACTAGATCAAGGAGCAAGAAGCATTAGTTAGTGAGGCATATTTATAAGGGAACTGTCTTTGGTAAAATGATGAGCATCAACCTTGGATTCACTGGAGGCGACCCGATGTATTTTAAATTACGAGAGGTTGACGATGGATGAGTGACTGGGGCGCTTTGACTGCGGAGGTGTGGGGTATGGGGTTTCTGGCGCAGAGGAGCCGGTTAAGTTATGAGCTCTTCGGGCGTGCGGCGTTAGGAAAAACATGCAGTGGAATGTCGCGTGTTATGTTTCAACGTCGCGATGTTGGCTAAAGTACATGGGCCACTCTTTGGAGCGTCACGGCGTTGGCCCGAGCAATCGTGACGTTGCAGCAACCCCAAGACCAAGAAAGGCCATATTTTCGGACATAAACTCTTGCAAACCCTAAACTCTTCAAACTTTTTTTCCAAATTCATCCATCAAAGGTCTTCCAAAGGCTTCCTAAGTAGACTTCGAGTGCCTTAGTGACTTAAAGGCATAACTGTCGAAAATCCCTAGAGTTATTGAATTGGACCATTTGATGTACACAAATTTATGGCCCGTTATCGCAAGGACTATTGTCTAATCCTAACGTGGCGCCAATAAACATTGACCGGATCGGAGTATGTTCACAAGTTCATACCACGATTACCCAGTATTATCTAATCTTTGGAAAAAGCTGGCATACATAAAACTTGTTGACCACTTCTATGAATTGATATGGATCAAAACACCTATTCAAATTTACTGACTTATTACCCGAAGTTATTATCTAATAGTGTAGTAATAAAACCATTAAACAAAGTGTGAGTTTCTTTAGCTATAGTGTTGATTAAAAAGATATTTTGTAAAGGAAGTAAGCCATTTTTCTTTGTGGTTTTTGATCAATTATCTGCAAGTACACGAGATTGAACAAGTAGTAAATTAGTTTAAGTCCGAGATATTGATCCACCGGAGATCTCAGGAATTTTCAATCAACTACCCCAACTACTTAAGCTCCATACTATTTGGACGATAATATGATATTGGGATTTTTTTTCCTTAAAGCACAGAAAATAATGAAGTGAGCGAAAAATGAATGAATAACAAATGAATTTAACTGTTTGAAATATTAAAATAGCAAATTTAGATTGAACAATTGATCTCTAAGGAAAACATTGAATAATTAGCTATTGTGAAGAGAATCAATTCCCTACGACTGTGCGTAACTTTTGCTTTACGAGACCGGATTTTCCGTGAATCGAGGAATAAGATAGTGTGGCGGATCTCTCAGGCCATAGTTCTGCCCATCTCACTCTTATTTGTTTCTCTCGAACACGAGTGGGTTAGATAACTACTTTACTAAATACAGCCTTGTTACGGGTATTTTTCTTTCTCAAATACTTCATACCCACAACATGGGTACATACGCTGAGCTCCTTAAATTGAGTCGTGCGAGGAGGTTTGCCTTTATCTTCCGGTAACCTCCAAAAATTAGAACAACTTACTCATTCCTTGATTAGATCTTTGCTAGCCTGCAGGATCGAGATTCACTATTCGAATTGAGGTGAACTCTCGGCATCGTAAATTAATAACTCACTCAGCTCATTCTAGGTTACAAGTGAGAAGGATGTATTGATTTAAGTGTCACAATTTTGATAGATCGAAGCAATATCGGGTTCATATACCTTCGAAATTGTTCCTTACTCTCGGGAATGCCTTCTGTGTCTCGAGGGCCCTGGAAATGTCATTTGGAAAAATCTCGTTATGGGTATAGGAAGCGCGTTAGGATCAATTCCGAGAAACAAGCAAAACCGGCCAAGTCGATTTAATATCGAGTTGACCATAATGTATAAATCACTACGGAAAGATAGTTCACGACGATAACGTCGATTCAATGGAAGGCTGGGTTTCTAAATTACGATTATACCGTACATTGGCTTCTTGATCAAGAAAACCCTTTGTAAATCGGCTTAGCTGGGTGTTCGAAATCCCAAAATTTGTCAGGAATTCAAACAACTAGACAGTAATTTTAAGAAATATAGTCTCTTGCATTAAATGACTAAACCCTTTGACTAACGTTCGAATCCAAATTAAAATGAAAATACAAACTAATCTAATCTAAAATAAATGGAAAGAAGAAAAGCGAAAGAAAAAAAAAAAGAAAAGAAAAAGAAAAATAAAAATCTACGAGGCCTTGGTATCGGATCTCTCTTTCGTAGCCAGTTTCTTTTGGTAGCGACCGTATTTATAGGGTTCTGAAGTTGGGCCCTAATTTAGATGCATTTCTTTTTTGGACCTTAATTAAGCGGCCCCGATGGCGATCGCATCGCGAGATCGAGCCTCGTCGCGACCTCTGATCTGTCGGGAGCCTCCTATGTAGTTTGCGACATGTCTTAAGTGAAGGCTGGTGTCGCGACGGCTTAATCTTATCGCGACCTCTTCTCGTGAAACCTCAAATTGCGACAACTTGGCGTCGCGACCTTCACAATCCTTACGGCCGTGTCGCGACAACTTTGGTGTTGTCGCGACTTCTGTCGATACAATTGTTGTCGCGACAACTGATGTTATCGCGACCTCAAGTCACCGTGTTGAGTGGCGACAACGGTATTGTCGCGACCTTATCTACAATGGAAGTTGTTACAGCCGCGACAACTTTCTCCTTAATAAGCCCGAACCATGGCTATACGATCACGGTGTTGATGTCGCGACTTCATCCCCGAATCTTCAGCGACGTATGTCTTCTTCTTCTTCAATTCACAGTTTGTTTTAACTTTGAGTTTCTTTTTACTCCCGGCTCATTTTGTTTTTCAATTAAGCTTCATTTGCGTGGAGTTTCTTGTGTAACACAGATCACGCATTTTGATTGCTGTCAGAGCTTCGCGACATCTGGTCCTTTCATCTTTATGCGTCGTTCTTGCTGCCACCTGCTTCATCCCATTATATCAGTTCTGCTCTGCCACATTCTGCTCCTTTTTACTGCAATTTCTGCTTTCTTTTGGATTTCCTGCTGCACAGAAATTTGGTGAAGTTTATTCCAGATTCCTGCATATAAATCAGTCTTTTAATATAAAAATTAATCAGAAAAATGGACTGAAAATAGATGACTTTTAAGCTCAACAGGTTCTTCAATCCATCAACGAAATTTTGGGAAATAGGTGATTTTGTTGGAATTCGGGTGATTCAAGGTAAATACTAGAATTTTGAGCTTTTTAGGCTTTGATTTACAATGAGAAGAGGAGTGTGTAGAGGTATTGAGGTTGTAGAAGCCTAGTTTTGTGTGAATAATAGTTCTCACCCGAATACCCACCAACTATTCAACAATTTGCCTAGGTGACAATTTGTCAAGTATTTTGTTAATTAAGAAGAGTTTGATCATATTAGGAGCTTGGGTGATAGTTTGATGTTGAATTGAAAGCTTAGAATCCCTATCCTCAGCCCTAACCACTAAGATCCACAGTGTCATCCAAAAGGCAAAAGATTAGCTCAAAGAAGAGACGAAGAGTGGAAGAACTAGCTCATGATTATGATCGTGAGAAGTTTCTCAATGAGGGGGTGGCTAAGAAGTTCGGCCTCATTTCCAAGAATAGGTCCTTCATTAAGGAAAAATGATTCCATCACCTGAATGAATTTTTTCAAAAAACCACTGTGAATAAAATAAGGGGTGGAAAGCACTATGCCAACCCCAAGGCCAGCTGCCACTATGGTTGCGCGAGAATTTTATGCTAACCTAGCAACGCATGTTCTAAAAAAGTTTAGAGTACGAGAGGTCATGGTAGATTTCAGCGAAGTCTATTAGCCAGAGCTACATGAGCGTAAGCCGGTAACGCTAGTGAAGATTATGATAGGCTCTGGAAAGCTGACTACCTAAGTTTACTTAGGTTACTTACCAATTGCCAAGGGGAGTGGAAAATTAACAATGAAGTGCATGTGGTACTTCAGCGTAAACACATAGCTGCATCCACTAGGTTTGGCGTCACTTCAACTCACATCACGGCTCATTCGACCATTGTGTGTGAAATGACAGCTGAGTGGGCCTTGTTGAATTATGAGATAATTCAAGACATCCCATTTGATGTGGTACAAGTAGAGGATGCTATCCTCTACAACAAGGACGCAAAGATGAACCTTAGGCACCCCATCCTTATTTGTGGACTATATGAAAGTTGGGGGTGCCTTGAACGATGAGTTGGATACACCCCGATTAAGGCTATTGTGGTAAAGAAATATAAGCTAAGTGTACCAAGGCCAGATGATGTATATGATTTCGGGAATGAATCCTTGGACGAGGAAGAGCTTACGGCCTACCGTACCATGTTTGGTATGAGTGAGGATGAAAAAAGAGAAGTAGGCCAGTCATCTACGCAACTCCCACACACCCGACATCTCATGAGGTGGATGATTCCATTCCTTCTCCTACCCTTGAGGATCAAGTTCAAGACCTCACCATGAGGTTCGATGCATTATGGAATGAAACCTAGGAGCATCAAGTCTCGATGAGCCAAGATATGAAGAAGCGAAATTTAAATAACCACGAGTTCACAGAAACCGGGGAATTCATCAAGCAATAGCTCGCTCGACTCCTTGCGTTTCACATGCCACCTCCACCGCGCCGTGATTCTTGAGATCACTAGGGGATTATTCTGCAACCTCTTTTTATAGCTTCTACCATTATGGACAATGTCCACTTCTAATTTGGGGGGTATGGGTGATTGGTTTAGTGTCTTGTGTGCTTATAATGTATGCTTGTTTGGGTTTATGAATGGTCTATTTGAGTAATTTGGTGCTTTAAATTGCTTATTTGGCCTAGCTGGAGGCGTCGGAGCTTTGTTAGTGTAACTTAGTTTAGTTTTTATTCTTTTAGGATGATGTTTTCTAGCATGGTTGTGTTTAGGGTATCTTGTGTGAGTTTGATGTCATGGTTGCTAATAAAAGGTCATTTTGAACACATTTTTTCTCAAGAATGCCAAGTGAAAAAATGGAAATGGATCCTTAGGTTTTAAATGATATGGAATTGTAGGCTTGAAAGATTGGAGTGACTTAGCTTAGTCGCTTCCCTTGTGTTCCAAAAAGCTAATTCTCAAGGACTCTTACACACACATAGATTTGATCTCCTGTGTATACCGTGGTTCCGAGCCCTCGTTTCTCGAAATCTACTACCCTTGGGATTAACCACCTAAGTGATGGGACACCTTTGCAAAAGAGGATTGCCATTGAGCCTTTGAATAAATAATATATATATATATATATATATATAAAATAGAAAAAAATAAAATAATAATAAATAAAAAAGAAAGAAAAAAATGTCATAAAGATGGTTGTGAATAGAATAAGTGAGATCATCCAATCGAAATCTCGGGCACAGTTCGAGAGGCCTTTCAAAGCCTAATGCCCTAAGCTAACTGGCCGGGAGTCATTGACTTCATTGCCCGCTACATGGGATAGAAGATGTATCTATCCCACAACCTAGGGCCTTTAGGTTTGTTTGAGTGTTCGAGGTGAAGTTCGAGGGGAACTAAATGCCCGGTGCCCTTAACCAACTAGTGGGGAATCGCTAATGAATTTCTTCTACAGTGACACTAAGCTAAAACTTATAGGCACTGGTTTTCTTTCATTTTAGGTAGTTTAATGTGAATAAAATGAAGTTTTTCTCATCTTTTCTTAGTTAGACTCTTTCAAGTAAGTGAGTTGAGCTTAAGTTTAGGGGTGTAAGAACCTTGATATACATTGGAGATCATGATTCAACTGCACTTAGATTCCTTGGGAAAGGTTATTGAAAATTTGGGGGGTCGATTTGTTGGACCAACCATTCTTTTCTTGGCTATATTCTTTAGAAAGTTTAAAACCCTAAGGATCTCAAATTGTGGCTGAAAAGGTTATATTGTCAAGTTGTGTTCATTTTGGTCCTCCCTTTAAGCATCATGTGCTTAGCATCTCATTTCATATGTGTTTTGGTGTGTTATTTTCAAGTGTGTTTTTTTTTTAGTAAGTCTCTTACTTGGGGACAAGCAAGAAGCTAAATTTGAGGGTGTGATGAGTGTCCAAAACACTCATTATAGACTCATGTTTTAGTGTGTTTACATTCTAGTTTGTACTTAAATAGGTGGTGTTTTTGCTTCATATCTAATATTTGGTTTATCTTTGGTCTTTTAGGTAAAATGGTGCAGTTGGAGACAAGTTGAAGACTTGAAGATGGAGGAATGAAGAATCCTACTCCCGCGTCGCAACATTAAGGTCTAGGATGTTTAACCGGTCTTCACCATCCAACATCGCAACGTCACCTGGATCTGTTTGCCAAATTTTAAGAATAAAAGCGAAAATGGGAGAATCGAGAAGGGGAGATGACGTACTACCCGAAGAGGAGAGAAGGCGAAGACCCGGATCAAAACAGAGTTCCTTTGTTTGTTTTACTCTTTTCCTGTCTTTCTTATTGTAATCTATATGGATCTTAAAAACATGACGTATTATTTATCGATTATGAACTAACTCATTAGGCTAGGGTTTTGATGTAATCCTAATCTCGATTTAATGGATTAGCAGTAATTTATATATTCAATTTTATTTCTTGCAATTATTGAATGTCTTATCTCTATTTGAAATACATGCTTGTACTTGATCAATATAGGTATGGTCGGGCTAGGGTTTTGAGATCGAGAGATGATAAATCCTAGGGACACGAACAAGATATCGTATAATCATTCAAAGAGTAGAGATAACATGATTTTATACATGATCATAGGGGTTCGCTAGTAATGCATCCGATAGTCTTAGGGTTTGATGCAGAGATGCAATACAACCACTATTAGGATAAGTGCTCAATGCTCGAGAGAGATTGATGCATATAAAGGATCAACTCATCATTAATAAATGCAAGCGATATAACTAAATTACAGTTTCCTAAATATCCATCGGTCAGTGATTGGGTAAAGTCAAAACCCTAGATATTAATTGGTAAAAATACACCTTAATTGTCTTTACTAAGTACATAGAATCACGTAGCCTTTTAAGTTCATAGATCCTAAATAATATTAGGATAAATTGGTTCGATAGTTGACACCTAAATCCTTGTGGGACGACCTTGACTTATCACTAGACTTCTTAAACTCAATGCGTGCACTTGCACGAATGGGTGGATTTATATTGTAGTTCAGAGGTCCGTCAGAAACATCCAACATACCGTTTAGACTTGCTAAGTATCAAGAAATCCAAGTTACCTATAGGATAGACTCCTTAAATAGATAGTTTGAGGAACCTAGACTATAGCCACACCATTTATGGACACCAAACAGATGGCACCTGCTCTCCACAGTCCTCTATGTTGGGTTTTCTATGGCTGCATCTCATGCAGTGCACAATGGAATACAAAATATTTTTCAAAAAATCCATCCACGGATCCTCTTAGATCATCATAGTCAAACAACCAAGCATAGGAATTTTAAGAAGAAAGGTCATACCTTTTTGATCTAAGCTGCCGTGATGATATTCAATAAGGTAGACTCTTGGAGTTCAAATCCGCGGCAAGCCAAGTGTTCAAGAGTAGGAACACCTCAGTTGATCCACATCAGAGGCACGAAGGGAGAAACCTGCATGGGGGCTAAGATCGAAGAATAATGCTGGCTGGTAGATGATCTTTAGGAGGCAGGGAGAGTTTGACTCCTCGACCTCTCTATGATGGACATTTTTCACACTTGCTTGGTGGGTTGGTTGTGGTATCACACGCCCCACAGCTTATCTTGAGACCGGGAGTAACCCTCAGCCTACAGATGGGATCGAGCCTGTCTGGCCAAGCTAGAGGAAACCTTCTCAAGGCTTCTTAGTAGCTCTTAAACAAAGTCCTCTTGCTCTGAGATTCAACTAAATCATTTAGTCCAATACCATGATTTCTCGGTTGGATCCGATCAGTATACATTTTACCTCTCTTCGCACCTTGAAGTGTGTGACCTATTGGGATTCTCGGTTATGTTGGTCACTTTCGGAGTCAACCCTTTGGCTTGGCTAGTCATACGTGGTATCTAACCTTTATACTTATTTAAATTGACCAAAGAATTAGTGGTTTTGGCCCCCAACCTTTGTAGACCAATATAGCTTGTAATGTCCACACCTTTCGCCACAGCAAACCTAAGCAGTTTGGGTGCATGGACTATGCATCAACTCGATAAGTGGCTGCACACACCCGGCCCCAGTGTATTTATCTTGTCTTTTGAGACTCATTACTCATAAAAGAAGCATGCCATTGAAGACTCTCTGTTTTGTTTCACTCTGGCAGATTAAGTATTCAGTCCTACAAAAGGACCAAAAATTTAATA
Source organism: Tetrastigma voinierianum (assembly GCA_016808115.1). NCBI lineage: Eukaryota > Viridiplantae > Streptophyta > Magnoliopsida > Vitales > Vitaceae > Tetrastigma > Tetrastigma voinierianum. The sequence goes on from JAEQBH010005057.1 coordinate 106,112, forward strand.
CCCTTATTTTACGCCACGATGGATTAACCCTCGATTGGCTACTAAAGGTATGAATGCCTGCAGAATCATACTAATCCCAATATTTATCCTATAAACCAATCTACCAAAGACGAGGATCGAGTCAAAGTATAGAGATAGGAATGCAGGTATCCTTGATCTTCCAAGTCTAGGGTGCACAAGCCTGTATTTATCATTGATATTTGAATTGATCATCCATATGATTGTCTCTGTCTCTCTTTGTGTACTTAGCTACTCTTGTAAGCATCATGTTAACTCTAGTCTTCACCATGATTCACGGTTCACAGTCTCTCTTGATGTCGAGAGTATAACATAATTTATGATAGTCTGGGATCAAAATTTCAAGTATTGTTAATCCCTATGACTAGGAGATTGTTTCAAATCTAACATAATTACACATGATAGGAATCTTGGCCATCATGGTGCCTCTTCATGCTACATTTATATAACATCATGAACTTTATTAATTGATTAAATATTACCCATCAATTCAAAGTATGAATTATTATATTAATAGAGGCCTTTTAATATATAAATATAACCTGCAATAAGTGCTAAAGTGATTATACCTTAAAGTAATTCACTAACAACCTCCCACATGAACTAAAGCCAATCGCCTTTATATCTCATACAATAGGCGAGTACATGTGAATCATACTTCTTTTGGGGAAGTGGTTTAGTCAGGGGATCAACAATATTCTAATAAGTGGGCACGTTCTCTATGATTAAATCATTCCTACCAATGATCTCTCTAATCAAGTGGTCTGTTGATGGGCTCGATGTGTTTTAATTAAAATGTGTACGCCTATTATGCGCAAGTACATGTGTCATATCAAGTAATAAAGTGTAAAAGGATTAATAAGTAACAGGAAATTAGAATAGTCTATCTTTATCTAGATGATGGATAAATCACATAAAGACTCAAAATTACGCTAAGCTGGCATCTGAATCTAAATTAACAAAGACTCAAGACTAAAAACCTAGGGCATAGATTTCACCGTCGAACCTATATGAATCTCTTAACTAATCAATCAAGTTCATTTCGTATGTTGGTAAGCGGAATTTTACTATAGCATATCTGAATCTCTCGATAACTCACAATCTACCCTCAAGATTAGGTATTTTATCTCTCTGCTCAACTTCGGATTTTCGAAAGCGCATTAAACCCAAGAAACCCCAATACCACACCTAATCTCACTTCTATCCCCATCTCATGACAATTAAATGGTAATTCATCCATGGTTTCAATTCTCACTTCTGGATCTAATTGGAGACACAAACCATACAAGCATTGGCCCAATTACTATACATTAAGAACAAGAATGAACTACTCAACACGCTATATGAGAAATAAAGCATAAATCAATTGAGTAAAGAAGGAGCTCATACAAACAAGTGCGATTACATCTATGCCCTAAGAAAATAGTAACCATAATAAAAGGAATTACAACCATGAAAAGAGAGAAAAACAAAGATAGAGGGAGAGAATAAATAGATTGGAGTGAAATACCCTTCTCATCCTTTCATCTTCTTCTTCTTCCTCTTCGAGAAAGGTTCCCATCTTCCAAGAATAGTACCCTATGTTGTTTCCACCTTAAGGGACTCCCTTTAAACCCTAAATCGTGTTCCCTTTTATAGGTTTCTCGAAATAGCTAAAATGGGCTAGAAACTGGTGTTGAAATAGACATGACATCGCAACTTCCGAGGGGTCTTTGCTACGTCATGGTTGGCACATCGCGACATGGTGTTGGAAATGAAAGTGACATCGCAACGTTGTAACTATACATCACGATGTTGGCTGCAGCTCCTTTTTCATGCTCTTTGTCATGTCACGATGTGAATTCTCACATCATGACATGAGCTCTTGCTCGGATTACGATTTTCATGTTTTCTCTATTTTCTTGAATTTTCCCTGGTTTCTTCCATTTGCTCCCAAGGGATAACCTACACAAAAAGATGAGCATTTAGAAAATTAGGATAGTTATTTATATCTAAAAAGTACAAAATAACACAAAAACATAAGGATAAAATTAGTGCATTTAATAATCATTGCACCCCCAAACTTAAATCTTTGCTTGTCCCTAAACAAAGGAAACACAAACATTACTGAAAGAAAAAACAGAAGGAGCTTATAGGTATGGAGTATGGTGCTAGTACAAGTTAAGAGAAAGCATGGAAAAGTTCTAAGAAGACATGTTAGCAAAAGTGGGATCCCAAAACATTTATAATCTCTAAAGGATGAAGTACCCAAAGGTATGGTGATCAAGGCAAGTTTTGCCTCCAAGCCCTCAATAGATCTTTCCTAGAAAACTCAATGTAAATGATGTTTTAGGTCTTAAATATAGACTAAGGTTCCAAAGCACTCTTCAACCAAACTCAACTCACTCTTTTTGAAAGACACACAAAAATAGGTTGAGAACGCACCTTTTTATTCAACTCATAAACCTAAAGTAGGATGAAACACTAAGGAGTTTTAGGAAAGTGTTCGTGTAGGGGAGATTCATTGGTGACTCCCAACCAATTGGTTGGGGCAGGGAATTAGAAGTTCCTCAAACTTCACCCTGAACACTCAACCAAAAGACTAAAGCAACTACTTGTGAAATTGACCATCTTCTATCCCATGTAACGAGCAGTGAAGTCAATGACTTCAAGCCATTAGGCTTTAAAAGGCCCCTCAGATTGTGCTCGAAATTCCGATTGGATCAACTCATGGCTTTCTCTTTATTTTAAATTCTTTTCACATTTTTCTTTCTGATTTTCTATTGTTTTTTCATAAGCGAGGATCATTGGCCCTCTTTATGGAGGTATCCCAACACTATAGAAGTTAAGGTTTCTTAAGATAAGTTCAATTTGAGAAAAAGAGGTAGGAACCAAAATCTATAAATGAGATCTAGTGTGTGTGTTCACGAGTTCCATTAAGAAATGATTTCTTGAGAATAACATAATGATATCCAAGCCAAGCCTCCCTGAAGCAATGATATTCCTCAAAGTCATAAAAATCAGAAATAAAGTACCAAAAGAGTATCCCAATTTTGACTAAGAAAATCAATTTAAGCAAAATACCAAAGCATTCTCAAAACCATTACTAGGCATCAACCCAACTCATATGAGACAAAACAAACAAAAGAAAGAAAGAAAGAAAAAAACACATGCAACAAAGACTATACAAAAAACTAACTAAACTAAATATGCGAGACATTAGACAACACTAAAAAGATAACTAAAACAAGTAAAGAGATACCAAAGATGGCTTTTTCTAACATTTTGAATTCTCCCCCTAAACTCTAAATGAACATTGTCCTCAATGTGAAATAAAAGCAAGAAGAGATACTTGAGAACTCCCTTGAGGTTGATCAAGCATCCGAAAGCAACTCCATTGAATATGACTTTCTTGTGACGTGCAAGTTGTGTTCTTTCTCCATAAAGCTTGAAATGTACATTGAATGCACAACTTGGAAACCTTTCTCTTAATATTCTTCACACTTTATTGATGACCATGCTTCTTCAACCAATTTGCTTCAATGCTCCAAGAACATCACAACCATTACCCTTAGCAATTGCCATAAGTAATTTTCCTCATTTTCCTCAATTCAACATAAGAATAGCATAACCAACACCATCATCCCAATCTTTCAATCACAATTAACATATACATGATGCTCTTGACACTCCCAACTTGATGTAGAAGAATGATGCTTCCAAAAAGAAGGTCTGATAACTCATCTTGTACCAATCTTGAGGCTTGAACTTCACTTGGACATTTTATTAAACACATCATGTGCACAAATTTTCTTCATTTGTTCACGGAACATCCAAGGCCTTTTGATGGCTCTCAAGCTTACAAAAAGTGAGCTCTCAGCTCAAATATAGCAACAATATCACAAACATTCAACGTCAATATCAATCCCCTTGTTATTCACTCAAATCTCAAACCTTCAAGTTGAGCTCTAACTTCATACAAATCAACTAGAAGATGTGTTGAAACCAAACACACTCAACGAACTCAAATTTAGCTCAAGGAACTTCAAACTTTCATAACAAATGACAATTTGGCCTTTATAAGCATGAGGGTTTAGGGCAAGGGTGAACTTATAGGTGAGAATGGAAATAGGATGGGGGAATGTGGGTGGTGTGGAAAAAGAGGAAATAGATGAGGAATGTGGTTGAGAGGGATGAAATTAGGTTTTTAGAGAATAAAAGTTCTCCAATTGAGATAATAGAGATAGAGATTCAAAATTAACATTTTAGAGGTTGTTTGATCCCACAAAAGAAACATTTTTTCTGATGAGGATCTGTTAGAGCATGTATGAGGGCCAACAAACTCGAGGGGAGCAAATATAATTAGTGGATCCCTTACCTTATACAAGCATAACAGGCAATGATGGACAATACCCCATTCCAAGTGGAGGAATCAAATTATGTGAGCAACTAAGGCTATACTTTTCGTCCTAACATCAATTTACCTTCTCATTACCACCTGAGATTGAGGAACCATGAGAATTTATTGTATGGAAATCAAGCTATAATTCTACTTGGAGCCTCCTTAATTAGAGCACCGCTCAAACATCCCAGTTTTCAAAATCATGGAGCTTCGAGCTTCAACTATCAAGGGAATACAAGACAGCCTGATTTTCATGAACTCTTACTTGTGATAAATGACATGAAGAGAGTAATGATACCAGAGATCACTCGATTAGAAAATGGCGAGCTCACATAAGTAGTTCAATGAAGAACTTGAAGAACATTCAATCAACTATGGGCACTTATGTGAGGAATATGGAAACAACTCAAACAAGCTTGAATGCGACCTTGGAGAGTATAGAGACTCAATTAAGTCAACTAGCCCAATCTTTCAAACAAAATTCTACAATGTCCTTTCCAAGTGACACGAAATCTCAAGAAGTGTATGAAGTTTCTCCTCACTTGGACCGAGGAAGAGAACTTGATGATTCTAAGGAGGTGAAGCAATAGGTTGAAGTTGACAAGAAGAATGTTAAGAATGAAAATGAGAAGGCTAGTGATGAAATTAATCAAGAAGAGATGAAGGTGGATAACAAAGAAAAGAAACAAAAGAAAGATGAGGTTGTTGGAAGAGTCACTTTTCCCGAAAATCCTCCCATTTACACTCCACCCTTACTATTCCCTAAAAGATTTAGAAAATCCTAGCTCGATGAACAATTTTCCAAATTTCTTAGCATCTTCAAGATATTGGAATTTAAGATGCCATTTTCAAATGCCCTTGCTCAAATTTCGAACTATGTGAAATTTATGGAAGAGATCATGAGCAATAAGAAGAAATTAGATTCAGTTGGGACAGTCGGTTTATCAAAGAATTGTAATGCCATTATTAAGAGAAAACTCCTAGAAAAGCTAAGAGATCCTGGTAGTTTCACCATTCCATGTGTAATTGGTAAACACACTTTTAAGAAAGGTATGTGTGACTTGGGGGCCAGTATTAATCTTATGATGTTATCTGTGGTGAAGAGGTTAAATCTAGGTGAACCTACTCATACTGCTTTATCTCTTCAAATGGTTGATTATTTCTTTGATTTACAAGGTGTAGTACGAAGATATACTTGTGAAAGTAAAGAAATTCATTTTCCCAGTTGATTTTGTTGTCCTAGACATGGAGGATGACAAAGAAGCACCTTTGATCTTGAGTAGGCCATTCTTAGCAACTAGACAAGCTTTAATAGATGTGAAAATTGGAGAATTAACTCTAAGAATGGGTGATGATCAAGTCAAGTTTAATTTGTATCAGAGTTCGAAATTTGTTGCTGATGATAAATACTGTGTAGAAATTGATTGAATGATACCATCAGAATGGGTTGATGCATGAGTATATGGACAAAGATCTGCTTGAATAGTGTCTAATTCATTTGCTCTCTACTGAAGAATTGAAAAATGAACAAGTAGCTTCTAATCCAGCTTTAGTTGAAACTATTTTGACTCTTGAGGAAAGTGAAGAAGCGGTGGTTGTGGAGGAAGAGCCTATAATTCCATATGGATTAGTGTTGAAAGAGCTTCCTACACATCTTCATTATGCATTTTTGGGCGACAATAGTACTAAACTAGTGATAATCTCAATTGCTTTAAACGATGAGATGGAGAATGAGCTCTTGCTTGTATTGAATAGAAATATTGGAGCTTTTGCATGGTGTATTGATAACATTAAGGGAATTAGCCCTTCGGTGTTGTTGCTAACCGCAAGTGCACATATCGCACAAGTAATAGAGTGGCTTTCTTTTAAAACCAAGTATCGATCCCACGAGGAAGGTTTGGTTTTAGTGAGGATTAAGTGCCTGATTAGTGCCCAAAGTGTATTTTGAATACCCATTAGAGATAGGTTTGAGTACTTTTTGCGCGCTAATCACCTCAGTCAACTTGATTAGGTGTTCGAGGTCCACTTAGTATCACTTATGCCATTGCGAGGTTATTTTTGGTTATTTGCAGGTTTTTGCATGCCTTGGCCACTACGTTAGAGTTCGATGTCGAGATATGTGCTGAACTCTGAAGATTGAAACTATTTTCAGCCATCAAAAATGTCGAGATTCAAGGAAGGAAATGAAGGCAAAGTGATGAAAAGGGATGCGGTAGAAGAAGTATGGTGCGGTGAACCAAGCAGGCAACCCGGGAAATTTCGCTATGATTGCGAGAAAATTTATTGGGTCTAAATTCGCAACCATAGCGAAAATTTGCAATCTAAGCGAGCTAAGCTATCTGCTTCGAATTCCATATACTCTTGAGAATAATAAATTTATTTATCTACGTAATATTTTTAAGCTAGGCTAGCGAATTTAGCCTAGCTAAGTCAATGAAGTTTCTCAATTTACTATCTCTATGTATTTAAGCTGAGCTAGCGAAATTTCGCTATGAAACTAGCAAGTACCATTATCCTAGTGAGATTCTCTGCACTGCGAAATTCCACCTTTGGTAATTTTGTGTGTTGTTCTGCTTGACTCGTTTTGGTGTATTACCACCTTGTCCCTTGTATCAGCCAATGTTTTAGGCATTCTTGTATTTTCACACTTTGGGTGGCCTATATAAGCCCCCATGATTTTGTAACCCTAAGCAACTTTTCATTTTCCCGCAGCTTTCTTTTTAGGGTTTGCTTTGCTCTCTTCTCTCTCCTCTTTCTTTCTTTTTCTAGAGCAACTACCCATGAGGATGACAACTCAAGGGATGCTTGGCTAAGCCACATAGCCTTGAAGAGGAAGGTTGCTAGCTTGGTTTTGGGGTTGTTGCAGGTTGTCCTCATGTTTTAAATGCTACAGGTACTGTATTTATGGCTCCCAGCTTTCCAAACTAGGGTTTAAAGCCATTTAATGTCATTACTTTGGTCAATACTTGCCATGCTTTAGGGTACAGTGCATACTTATTGGTAGATGCACTGTTATTCTTTAGATGGTCTTTACGAGCCACTGAAATGAGGTTGAGTGTTAGGGTTTTTAAAGCGAAAGGGAGCTGTGATCACATTACGTGTTGACTCGAATAGGAGTGGTTCACAGAGTTGGGTTTTATAGTTCAAGCAAAGATCCGGATATGGCTTGGACTATAGGTTGCTTGCCATAATGCGGATATAACCAGGGCCCTTGTTGGCCCCGTGTTATCAAGCTGGTGACCTAAACCTTGAGTTACCATTCCTGGTCAATTAAAACTACAGTTAGTCATTAATAAGCAAACTCCCACATTTTTTGAAACAAATCACAAATCCAAACAAAAGCCTCGCCATTTTGAAACACTTATGCAAGTCATTCATAGGATGAAAACCCATCCACGTGTTCGACCTAGACCGCTATCTTTGCGGTAGCTTGACTACGAGTGTTAGGAGGAACATAGGAAACAAATTTTGTTGATTAAAGCTCACCTACTTAGTGTACGAATCGATTGCTGTCTACTAAAGTCATTCACTATTTAGGCAAATCAATGGTTGGTAAATTGTGAAAATAATAAAAACTAATACGACAAAACATAATGTTGTGTCAAAGCGGAGCAATTATTCAATAGAAAGAAAACTACTTAGGAGGAACTAGGATTTTTATCTTCATTGATGTCCTAGGGTTCATCTAGATAAGGCCCAAGTTGGTGAATCATAACTTGAGTTGGTTCGAGGATATGGTACAAGGATCCCACTTTCATGTTCCTCTTTGTATTTTCTCACACTAACCACCTATTCAAAATTACGTCCTTCAAGGTCATTAAAGCAATACTTTTCTACGAAATTTTCCTCAAAAGCTCTATTGGTCACAATTATGTCCACGCAATAGAGTTACCCGGACTAAGCTTAGATTGGTCACACAATTTCAATGTCGCGACATCGGGATCAAAAGTCGCAACCTCGGCTAAAGTGAGCAAAACATAAAAAATAGCATTGTCGCAACATTAGCCACAACATCAACGGCGACATCATAGCAATGTCGCAACATTCATAATGAATTGAAGCATTGTATGGACATGCAAAATTCAGTATCGAAACACCCACGAGAAAGTTAAACCACGACATCACAACAGCAATATCATGACGCCGGCCACAACATTAGCGCGACTAGGGCAAAAAATTTGGGCTTTCCAAAGTCCATGTTTTTCGCCTTGTTTTCAAGGCCTAATGATTGGGGCCTATAATTAGAAGCTCCTAGGTTGGAGTACATAGCCTTTCAACAGCTTTCAGCTAGTTTTTGAGCTTTTTTTTTTTTTTTGGAGGATTTGAAGTCTCTTTTGTATATATTTCTCTTTTTATTTTCGTTTTATTTTCTATTCTAGATTTATTTTTCTTTCTTTTTGGATTAGAGTAGTTGATCCGAGTTGAAATATGAAGATAAGATCTTTGTATATCGTGTTTCATTTATGCGAATTCTAGTGGAATTTGGAAGTACCAGAATCCAATTTATTAGGTTTGATTATAATTCGATGAATTTGTTTGATCAACTAGTCATTGTCATTTGTGATCCGATTAGTATGGAAGGATGAGCTCCACTTTGGAGGAATTTTTTTGTGTTTATTGGTGTTTGTAGCATTAAATGATGTTTTGAATATGAGGCTTGGGATTTAATTGATACTCACACTTTGTAATGAGTTGTTCGAATATCGATTACGTACCTAAAGAGTTGTATATGTCCTTTGATTTCCAAGATCCCCCGGAGTGACAAAAGGATGGACGACCTAAGAGCAAAGAGCAGTGACTTAGGAGTATATTGCACTAATATCGATTAAACTAATGGACTCTGAGGATTACTTTGATAAATCACTAATGATATTCCAACCTCTGATTTCAAGGTTCCCTTCTGGGTGACAGCAGAAGTGTGTTCTCGAGGCGTAAGGACCATCTACTGATTTATCAATTTAATATTTGGAGGTCTCATCTCAATTTGGTATAATAATCTTGATCACATCTTAGCATAGATTCTAATTAAGGAGAAAGAGCATTCTAATAAATTGCAGACCAAGGTACCAATTGTATTGGAGAAGGCTTGTGTTACCCTATCTATGGGGCAAGCAATCTTCAGTCCTAAAAGATGGCTGTGAAGTACTAGTTTAGGAAAAACAGCCAAATCTTCAAGATGATCAAATCTAAAGGCAACTCTATTTAGACCCACATTAACCGGTTTAGGAATATGGTATGCTAAACAAGCAAAAATGTGTAGTGTCATGAAGACATTCCAAGGCTATACTACCCTACTCTTGGACAAATCCAGGATTCATGTCCTCACAGTACTTGTTTTTTTTAACCTGTTGCAAACCAATAATCATAACACTAATTTTATTCCCAGTGTTATTTCTACTCATTGAAATCTCTTATTCTACTTGTTTAGACTTTCTTCAATTAAAGAAAATTTTATAAAATGCATTTTACGTAGCACCCCTTTCAGTCGGACCGATTGGTGGGTCAGAACCAAGTCAGCGTGGCCAGAATTCATTTATCAAACATATTTCATTTAGACATTTAAAAGCCCTTTTTTTTCAAAAATTGCGGAAGCGTTTTCAATCATTTCGGTAGGCCCATACAATTTACATTTAACCAAAATATATTTACAATGAAGGCATTCATGCCCATTCAAAATAATATACAAAATCGTTTCAGAGTTTAACTCTTTTGATCCGCAAACATCAATTGTTCAAAAATAGGATGGATGCATATGACCGAGGGTATATACTTTTACTCATGACTTTCTTGACTCTGGCTCCTTGATCTTGGGTCCCACCATTAATCATAATGCATGCATTAGGTAAAAAACAATCGTTAAATATTTTCATACTTAGGCCAGTTTTCTCAAAATTCTCTCTTCATTCATTTTAAATAAAAACAGTACAAATATTTTATAAAACAATGTCAATGACAATGCGTTGCAATACGTATCAATATATTTTTTTCAATAAATCAATTACAATTCATTGGTCATCTCAAGCTATGCATTTTCATATGCACTAAATAATTCAAATCACAAATCGTGCACTTTTCAATCTCATTATCATTTTGCATTTTAGCCTTTATCGAATTCAACCTATGATTTCGGTGCAAAGGATAACGAATCACCGGCATGGTCGGTTAAGGCTCTGGTCGGTATGTATGTATATATATATATATATATATATATATATATATATATATATATATATATATATATATTAAATATGTGCTCGATTTGGTGTACACTACCAATCTTATCCCACATTAGACTGCAGTTAGTATGCCACAATAGTATGTTCGTTAGAGCTCTTATGATATACCAGTTGCTCGTTAACTTGAATTTAACGATTAACATTCTATTAGAGCATTCAAATCATTTTTTAGGAAATACGAGTATAGTATGTATTTTATACAAACAAATCATTTCAATACTTATCTGATTTTTTCATATCACATTCATTTTAAGTAATCAATCAATTTCTCAAATTCCTTAACTTAAATCAACTTGCAATTCATTTCACAATTTATTTGCATCAAATCAATTTTAAAAAATTCAACACGCAATTCAAACATTTTGGAGATATAGATTCGAAATAATGAGAGAAAGGTGTAAAACAAACCAAAAGGCTTTGCACTTTGATTCCAATCCTCGGAATCTCGATCTCAGTTCGGGTTTTCCTCCTCGTCAGCCCCTATTCCAATACAATTAAAGAACAATATTATTCATGCGTGCTAGTGATTTTGGTTCACGATTGATTTTTTGGAGATTAATATTGTAATGTAATCTCATTGCCCCAAATAAGGGCAAGATCTGACTCGGTATGGTTGTTAGTGTCCCAAACTTTAATCCATCCCACACTTAAGCAAAAAATGCACTAAAAAAATTCCTGCCTTATAATCTTTTCCAACATTATGTGATCAACTAAACCATCCCCAAGGAAGGTGCGAGTCAAAATATAAACAACCCTTTAACACCACATGGAACCGTTATTTTCCAGTTTGCACATACTCTCTGGACTGTTACCCAAGAATTATTCAAACGGTCTTTAAAAATTTATGAAACTCTCTAATTTAGTCCTTTATATCCAATGACATCTCACAAATTTTCAATTTAAAATTCATTCTCTAAGGCCACTCAACCACATAACACAAACGAGGCCCAGCATGATGTTTTTTTCAAGCGTGATGCCAGCACTAAGCAGTATCACCAAAGCCAATCCTAATGTTGTCCAAGTTAACTTCAAACATTGATTTGAGTTAGCTGACAAGGCCTAAATACCCAAACACCTGATCAATTATAAACCAATTAGTACAGTTTTTAACTTTAACATCTGATTCTCTAGTTTGCAAATAGAATCTGCTGGCTCCACTTTGAAGATTTCTGAACTTGGGATTACAAGTATACACTTCCTTCAAAGCTAAATTATTCTCTAAGTCTAGTTTATGCATAATTTGGAATCCTCAATTGGATGAGTGAAACTCATTTTTATGGACAAACATCCCTAACTTCTCTAAAATAGAACCTTTACACAGTGAGCTGCAGAAACTCCACCTTTAAGCCCATTTAGGAACCTTAGTTCTTAATTTGCTCTTGGTCCCTTCTATATATTTATCTCTATCTCTTACGGTTCTTTACCAATTTGGAATCACTTGTTTCGTTGATTATAACTTAATATGGCCCAAAAGCAAAAACATGAGGTTTTGGCCAATTTTGACAACATGTCACCCCAAAGCAAACATTTCCCTTTTTACAAACAACATCAAGTGTGCAAAACCATTACAGCAGATTCAAAACACCTTTATCCACATTTGGGGTTTTCCCAAGCCCAAACACAAGAGAAAGGGTTAGGGTTTAGTTTTCTTACCTTGGATCAGTGGTGTGGGTAGATGAGCTTTAACTAACTACTTGATCATGGAAACCATAATGAGAAGATCTCTGTGTAGTCTTCTCTCAACCCTAGCTCTCTTTTATCTCCTTTGCTCTCTGACGAGAAAATGCACAAATGTGTCTTATCTTAGAAACCACAGTTTGGTCTTAATCTCATTTAATGGTTAAGGCGCATTTTGGCTCACATTCTTTGGCTTTCAAAATAAGTCCCATTTCTCATTTTTTGACATTAAAGTCTTCTATTTCACTTCATTTTAACTCTACATTAGCATTTAAAACTGTTCTATTTTGGCCCTTGGGTCCTTGTTTACAAATTCCAAATTTGCCCTTTACATAGGTAAATTCGGGTTGTATACATTTTTTCGTTCTTGGGATTTAAATTCAAAAAATTTCATTTACTTTATTTATACCCTAAACACATGTGTAAAAAAAAAGTATCATAAAAAATACTATGGCATTTAGGACATTCCCATTTTCATTACATTTTCTTGATTATTTTCGATGTAGCTTGATGGTTCAAATAGTGATTTTCTTAGTGTTGAGTAGTTGATCCTTAGATTTTTCTCATCACTCCCTATGGGAGATGATATCTAGACTTATAATCCACTTTATTGCTTATGACCTCTAAACTTATAGCGATTTAGACCAAATAGTTTTATTGCATAATATTATCTGTAATGACAAAGTCTTCGCACATAATTTGGTCTAACAAGTTTTGGCATTGCCGAGGACTAGATGATACTGGTAGTTGTCAGTGTGAAATTTTGATGATATATTTTGGTCTTAAGTTTTTAGACGTTGTTGCGGACTAAATTGTCTTTATTAAGGCATTTTGTGTTATTAGGTTAAGTGAATGTCTGGTTGAGTTCAAGGTAGACCGGTCAAAAAAATTTGACTTACTACCATGGAAGAACTGTGAGTTGATATGATGCGGTTGAGTGAGTAAGTGCTTGAATCTGTATTATCATCATTTAATGGCTTGATTGCCCCATTGAGATACAACTTAGTCGAGCTAGCAACATTAAACTTAGCAACTTCTTGGGAGTCAACTACAAGTTTTTTAATGGCTGATCCTTTCTCTTTATTTTATTTACTCTTTTGTCTTTTATTTTTACATGTTTGTTTTGGGGATCTAGGTGTGTTTTTATGTGTTTGAAAGTCTCAGTAGCTGAGTGTACCTCAACCTTCAGACCTCTAAATAGTGTTGAAGTTGTACCTTTGGTTTGGGCGACAGATCTTCCCTCATGTCACCATGATGCAGTGGATTGGATCACCTCTACATATAGAAAAAATCAAACTATAACTCATTGTGGTATAGTGCATACCATGTGAATGAAAGAAAGCACAAGAAAGAAGAAAACATTGATGAAAGTTTCTATTAACTAAAGGGAAGGATCTTAAAATCTGAATAATTAACTAAGAATTTTAAAAATATGATATGTTCTCATTTGATCTACATTAATAATACATCTCACAGGGTTTCATTCATACCTAATCTGAGTTGTTTTCCTATTACAAATCGAATCTTGAAGGTGGGAGCTCAAATTGCTATTCTCTATTTTGTGCAACTTAGGACAGTCTAAGTGTCGGTGCAAATTTTCATCAATGATCTGTGGGATGCAGAGCTCTTAAACAAGAGATGGTGCAAAATTTTGACTAAGTATCTTGGCATCGCACTATTGTAGTGTGAAATGCTCCAAAATGTGTTATTTTCCTCCATTTTCTTGCCCGATCATTTGTAGTCCAACTCAGTTGAGTGCTTCTGACTTCGAGCCCACCTGATAGATTCGAGATATCCTCATTCTTTTAATCATAGTTTGTGAGTGTAAAATGCTAAAAGGAGTCATTAAATGCATACTTGTACTCAATAAAACCTTTTAGTAGTAGTAGTTTGAAATTTAACTCTTACAAAATCGAAATAATATGGAGTTTCAATAAAAGGATTATAAATGAGAAAAATGAGTTTGTAAAAATATCTACCTTTTGATCTGTTATTTCACCTTCCAAACTGGCTTGTTGCTGAATCCTTAACAATAAGGTCTTGTGCCAAACTCAAAGATGAGCAATCAAAACAAGTCTTAAAAACTGAAATAATGCGGAAAATAAATAAACATGCAAGAAAGAAAATTAAGATACGATGAGTTAGATGGTGCTAGTATTATTAGAGAAGCATTGATAATAGTCTAATAAATTAGTAACTTATGTCGGGATTGTTATAGTATTCATAATTTCAAAGATGGAAGGTCCACAAGGCATAGTGATCTAGGCTATCATACTAAGTCCTCAATTGACTTTCCCAAAGAACTTGACACACGTGTGGTGTTAAGATCTCAAGTATAGACTAAGTTTCAAATACTCCCCTCAAACAAATTCAACTCACCCTTTTGATATAAAAAAGGATTAAACTAGGTTGGGAACACACCTTTTTATTTCATTCATCTCTTTCTCTCTTTTTTCTTACATGTATGTGTGCAATACCAAAGTTATCTAGGTGGTAGCCCCTGTATTAGAGATCATGGAAGTAGCTCAATCGATTGGCTTAGGGCCACACAATATTAGAATTAATTCCCCTCGAACTTAAATCATTGTGATGAGTCTTAAATTCATATATTATAATCCGTTTTCACGGCTTGTTTTTAGTATTTTCAGAGCTATTTTAATGTCAATTATCTAGTTAATTACAAACTTTGTGTTTCAGGGAGTAATTCCCAAAGGAGAGATTTAAGCCAAGAAAGAAAGAAAAACATAATTACCAATCTCTGTCGCGACAGACTTTCTGGGTCGCGACAAACATCTAAGCAAATGGCTAGAGAACTATGTCGCAACAATATTTTTCTATGTGTAACAATATTTTTATAATATCGCAACACAAAGATTTAAAAATTGAGAAGTTGAGCTGTATCACAAACAAACTGACATGTGCGATAGAAAATGGGAAGAAGCAGACAAAGATTAGTTATGTTGCGACGTATTAAGGCAAAGGCGAATCTATGTAAGAACATAGGAATTCCTACTCACTGTCTATGTTTTGACTCTTGCAACATGGAGGAGCTTGTTGGGGAGCCAGAGAGCATTGAAAGAGAAGTTTAGTCGCGATAAGAAAATTTTATGTCGCGACAAAATGATGCTGCTTGTTGAACTAGCGTAGAATTGTAATGAAAGGCAAGATGTTGCAACATACATCAAGCAGGGGAAATGAAGTCATGTCACGACCTGGATCATTAATGTATTGCAACACGAGAAACTAATTTGGATAGAAGAGCTTAAAATTCGCGACAGAGGACTTTTCTGCATCGCGAAAAATGTTTCAACACAATGCAAAGAAGTTCTGTCGTGACATAACAAACTAGGTCGCGACAAAACAATTAAGCTGAACACAGAAGAATCTTAATACAATGAGAAAAGGTAGGTCATAACAGCAAATATTGACCAACACCAAAAGTGTGCCATGCATCAAAACAAAGCTACAACGAAGTCATTCCGGTGGCAACATAAACTCTGTCTGACGGACACCGATACATAGCGGGAATACATATAATACGAGACAGGTGTTGCAACATAGCGAGCAGTCATGACATGAAGCTTAGGTCACACGCAGCCAGCTACCTTTGTGAACACGTGTTTGCGACGCGATTATCGATGTTGCAGCATAACTGTTTGAGGAATGCCGCAATATTGTCGCGACAAAGGAAACTCTATCGACGAGTTATCATCTTGAAAGAAGAATGTCGCGACAAAAATACGTTATGTAACTAAGGCGAGAAGAGCCTGAGAGCTTGAAGTCATAATGATGTTGCATACTGCTGACAAAGACCTACAACAAAGACAAAAAAACTATGTGGCACAACTTCTAGGTTGCGATGAGAATGCAAATTTAGGCAAAATTTTAGGGTTCACCACAGCCTGATCCTCAGATTTTAGGGCCCCGAAGACTTTTAGGGCTCCATAAATAGAAGCATTTGCTGACGGTCGATCGTGACATTGGACCGAACCGGAGGACTGGGACTGAAGACTCTTTTGTGTATATTTTCTTTATTTTCTTTCCTTTTCTTACTTTTCTTAGTAGAGTTAGTTGGGAGTGGGACCGCTGAATTTGTTTCTTGGATCGAAATAGTAAAATTGTTTAGAAGTTTTGAAGTTGAAATTAAATGCTTAAATTCATTAGGTCTTGTTTAGATTCAATGAACCCCGAGACAAAGCTAGAAATCATTTCTTGGTTGATTAGAACATGATGGAATTTCCCTATTGATGTTCGGTGTATATTGTAATCTAGTTTTGAGTATAACCCGCGATATGATGTTAGTTATGGTCTTTTCTGCACAATTAGAAGAAAATTTTCTAAGTTGAATTTTGAATTTATTTCGTGGTGTTGTTCTTGAAATTAATTATTTCCCAAATTTTAGTAGCTTATACCCATGAAGGATTATTGTAAAACTTTGATTTCCAGGAGGCTCACAGGTGACCACAGAGATGGAGATTCACGAGCATAGACCGTACACTTAGGGAATTATACTGAATAATATTGAAGAGCAATGATCTTTGAAAGGTTGCCCAGATAAATCCTCATTTCCTTCATGGTTTGAGAATGGGTTGAGTGATATACCAGATTTAATCAATTAGAGATCTCTCCTTGATGCGGATTAATGATCTTGATCTGGAAGTGTTAGCATGAGATCTAATCGAGAAGAAAACTCTTTAGATCTTAAGGATGAGACATCATTCATTTGTAAAAAATCCTAACAACTCTACCTTTGTCTTGGGAAGCGAAATCTACAGTCATAAGAAATGGGTATGAAGTATTGGAAAAAAAAATACCACAGATCTTACAAAAATTCATTACAAGTAATTGATTAGAATGTGATTCGAGAGAAATTAACATGAACCTGCCTTTCCGGTGAAAAGTATTTAGAGGAAGTCAGTGCTACCTTGTCTCTTGACAAATTCGAGATTCAACTCAAAGGAAAATAAGAGAAAATAGGTCATAGGGCGAAATTTATAATTTCAGAGTGAAATCAGTGTCTACTTTGGCCCAATAATCTAGTTGATCCAGTTTATATGAAGTTTAAATTTTCCTTTATTTAAATGTAGGATTCAGTTCATTAAAATTCTTATTAGGTTACTAAATTTTTTCCTCTAAACTAGACGTTCAAATAGTGTAGAACTTGAATTTAGTTGGGTTGATTGAAATTTAAGTCTTTTCAAATCTCTGTGAGCGATATTGGACTTATAAATCCACTTTATTACTTGTACCTTGTGCACTTAAGTTTTAAGACCAAATTAAATCTTTAATTGAGTTTACAGTGAAAATAATTTCTTATGAGCATCTGAGTTAATTTTTGTCTCAATAAGTTTTGACACCGTTAGGGGGTAGATAATACTTCATGATAATAGTCAGCATAATTTGGTCGCACAATATAGTCGACCAGTTTTGTGGATTTCAGGATTAGATAATACTTCTTGGTAATAATTAAGCGTTTGTCATATGAATATAGTCAACATGTTTTTAAACATAGTTGTAGGATTAGAAAAATTTAAAAATCAATATTTTGACAAGAAGTGCTAATTTGGACAGCTTTTCTTTGTTTACAAAATTTCAAAAATCAGCAACAATTTCAACGATGGTATTTGAATAAGCCCCTCTTGATCTTTGGAAGCCTAATGAATATATAATTTTTTTACCATACGACTCTGTTGATTTCAATGTGTTTTCCATTTTCAAGAAGGTATTAAATGCATGAAATCGGAAATTAGAATACGCCTCTAGATACAAGAATTGAAAAAATACTAAAATATGAAAAAGCTACAGTCTTGAAGATAGAGGTATAGCTGTCGAATAGAAAGATTGAGACTATTTCAGAAGAAGAAAAAGCAGAGAGACCACAAAGGCCTAACACAATTGAGAATTTTAGGGCCCGTCATCGAGAATACTGTTTGTGAGGTGGCCTCCAATTCAAGCAAACAATTTTGAGCTGAAGCCGGCTTTGATTACAATGGTTCAGTAACACCAGTTCACTGGCCACCCTTCTGAAGATCCAAATGAGCATTTGAGGAGATTTATGAGGATGGAAAACTTCTTGTGAAACTAAATAGAGAGTTAGGCCCAGATATAATCAAAACACAGCTCTTCCCATTCTCATTGAGAGGCGTGGAAACCACACATGGTTTGACTCACTGCCAGTGGGATCGGTGAATACTTGGGAAGAGCTGGTGAGAGCATTCATGACGAGATTTTCTCAACCTTTGTTGAGATAAGAGGAGAAATCATTGTGTTCCAACAAGGGGAGGATAGGAGTCTCTACACTGCATGGGAGGGTTCGAGTTGTTGAAGGTGCTTACATGCATGGGATAGTCGACCTTCGGATGGACACTTTCTACCATGCATGAATTATACCTCGAGGTATAATTAATGCATCTGATAATCAGTTTTAAAGAAGAAGTGAGAGGCAAGGCAAGTTATTGAAGACCTTGCTAAATGTAACTTCAAGAATCCATCTGAATCTTTGGGGCTTGGCTGTGGGATGAGGGGAAATGATACGATTGGATTGAATAGAACTCTGACCATAGAAGCGAAGCTTGATGGAGTAATGAACAAGTTGAGAATGTGATGAGAAAATAGATGCTGCTTGCACACATGAAGTTAGACAATGAGAAGGAAGGAATGAGAAATAGTGCTGATGGGTATGAGGAAGAAGAGCCACCGGGTTGAAGGCCACAGTACCAATCACGAAAAGTTATAATTTTAAATGACTGACTTGCCTACACCTTCACGGTCCGGCACTAAGAAACCATAGAAACACTCTTGGGCAGGAGGAAAAGCACAACAAGGAACCAGATAGACAGAACCACCATCGGAGCATACTCGGCTGGGTTTCGATCTTGTGACAAATGTAACGCCGAAAATGCCACTAGAATTTCTATAATAATTTTATTATATATTAGGGTATGGATTGAGCCAAACTTGGCTTTTTCGAAAACTGATAAATTGTTAAATAGTGAAATGTGAAATGAATATGTGAGCATATATGATTAAATAATATATACTAAAATAGAAGTGATTGAACACGAAAATAAACCAATAGTGAAAAAGAACTGAATTTAGATTTTTGAAAAATGAGGACCTAAGGGTCAAATGATGTTTCTAAATGCTACGTGAAATAAATGATAAGTGAATGTGCAAATAAGGAGACTACTGCTTTAAGTGAGAAAATGGAGTCGGATTTAATGAAAGAGCCAACACTGGCCTTAAGAGAAATATGATATTAGACCACATTTATCTCGAAGGCACATTGTGCCAAAAACGTTTTTGAGAGAGAGAAAGAGGAGAAAAAGCTAGGGTTTTGCAAGAAGAAGTGATTTTGGTGTGATTTCTTCCCCATTCCTCGCTTTCCTAAAATGATCACATCTTAAAGAACATTCAAAGAGATTGCTAAGAACCAAACCCTAGATTTTTTAAATGATAAGTTAGAAAAACCCTAATCCATCCATAGGTTTTGCTCATGGTTGGTTTAGGATGATATTAGAATGCCTTCGGGAGTGATTTCTAGAGTTTCATTAGGATTTTAGGGTGATTTTTGGAGAAAAATCGCAAAAGAGCAAGAGAAAACTGGCAAAGTGGATTCACGCCGCAGCCAGAGGAAACCCACGCGGCCAGAGCCCCCACGCCGTTAGCCGCGGGATGCCCTCGCCTCGGCGAGGCCAAGGTGCCAAAATGGCACCCTCGGGTACGCCACAACGTAGCTTTGCTACGCCGCAATTGGGAGGCCACGCCCACAACGTAGCAAAGGCTATGCCACTGCAGTAGCCACTGCCTCACAGTGAACAAATTGATTTTTGTTTCGACCTCAGACTGGCGACAATCGATAGTTTAAGGATCCTAATAAATTCAATGGGGTTCAAATAAAGGATAAAACTAAATGAAAAACATACCATACCTCACTTCCCGCCTACGATATCTGCTATGTGAATAATGCTAGTTTACTAAATGTGATGTGTGTGACGGCTAGGAATCAAGGAGGATCACCTAACCTAGGACCTAGATGATGGCAAGGCAAAAGAAAGAGATAGATTGTTTGTTCTATCTTCTCCTATTCTCGTTTCAAGATTTGAAATGTTTGTTCTAAATGTATAAGAAAAGCATACTGATTTGTTTTAATTGATTTGAGGCAATTGATTGTGAAATGTTTGACTATGAAAATTGCATGAGTATTGAAAATTAAATGTTTATACAAATGTACATATTATACTGTATTTTTCTATAAAGGATTTGAACGCCCTTAATAGAATGTTAACCTTTTAATTCGAATTATGATAGATTGCATACAAATAAGGGTCAAATTAGCAGTATTGAGAACAAATGTATTGATGTGTCACCCGATCAGCTAATTTCAAACAGACAAGATTCGTGAGTGTTCAAGAATTGATTTTAATAACCGCTAGCAAATCTCAATGGATCGACAGGTTATAAAACAAATGTTTTTATAATCATCATAAAAACAAATAGAGACTATGCTTCTGGATTCCGAGGTCCTATTTACCAAAACATAAAGCTAAATTCAAGATGGGCATAACCTGTAATTGAATTTGAGATTGTTGACATATTGGTATTGAAAAAGCATGATTGCAAATTGAAATGAAAAGAACATCAGGAAATGCAAGCTGATTCGCTATAAAATGATTTATTGCATACGAAATCAGATATTCGAATTTATCAATGAACTATAAATGATTGTATATGAAATTGTATATGTATTGCATTGACATTGATCATCCAAAAGATTTGAAAGTATTGTTTAATAAAATTGCATGATTTTAATTTAAATCGAAAAATTAAGAATGGAATTGATAGAACCACTAAGTAGAAATGTTAGCGTATTGTTTTATCAATGCGCAGGTACCGAGTGATATACAGTGATTGAAAGCGGACCCAAGATCGAGGAGCTCAGAGTCATTCAAAAAGTTCACAGACTATGCTCCGTCACATGCATCCTCACCATTTTGAGCATGACATTGTTATGTAAACAAAAGGAGTTCAACTCAAATTACTAGACTCTATATCTTAATACATGATTTTGGTTATTATGTTGTAAACTATGATAAAATGCCACGCTTTTGTTAAATGTATTTTCAGGAAAGGAATCAGATTGAATTTGTAAATGTTTATTGGTCATTTCTAAATTGAAATCGCTTCCGCACTTTTTTTATAAATGATTTTGATAAAGTGATATAGTGGTAACCGAGCATCCCGGATCCGGTTCAAACTCACCAATCGGGTCGAGCCGAAAAGGGGTGCTGCACTTTAGTGGTATCAAAGAATCCCGAGTCTACTGATCCGCTAAACTAGTTTGCCAAGAATGGGGTGCCACAACAACAACAACATCAGAGGGAAAGCAGAGCATATTATCAGGGTCATAAAAGGACTCCATCCATTGAAAATCAGATGCTTAATTTCATGTCAAATAATAAAAGGATTTTGAATCTGCATGAGAAAAAAATTTCTGACCTTGAAAATTTCCAAGCAAACACAACAATATTTCAGGCAAACACCAATGCTTCTTTGAAGAATCTGGAGATGCTGATTGGGCAACTGGCTTAAGCTATGCAGAAAGAGCCTAAGGATTATATGGCAGTGACTCTGAGAAGTGGCAGAGAGTTAGATGAAAGGAGAGTAGAAAGGAAGAATATTGAGGAAGAGAAACAAGCTGAGATTGGAGAAGAACATGAGCCTAATAGTTCAGAAGCTACAGAGAATGAGAAGTCAACAAAACTGCATCCCAAGTAGCAGGGAAGGAAGGAAGGAGTGAAAGCTTATAATCCTTCGGCCCATTCCTAAAAGTCGAAGGCAAAATCAGAGAGCGGTTTCAAATTCTTAAACCTGTTTAAGAAAATAGAGATCAACATTCCCTTCTCAGAGGCATTAACTCAAATGCCTCATTATGCAAAATTCATGAAATATCTGTTGAGCAAAAAGAGAAATTTTACTGAGGAAGGAATAGTGAACCTAAATGCAACCCCGCAAACGCAGAATTTAGAAGTCCATACCGTAAAAGTTAGGATCCAAAGCAAATTTTGACTACATACTCTTTACGATTGGGAATGCTTGAAGGGAAAAGCACTGCGGTGATTCCTAAAGCCAAAGATCAACTTGATGCCCCCGTCAAGGTTAAAAGACTAAGTTCGGGGGAGCTTACCCCACAGCCTGGCCACTCAAGGCATGGTAGACAAGATATCGCCCATCCCGGGAGGGGTATCCTTGAAGATGTGTTGATCACAGGGGAAAATTTGTCTTTCTAGTGGACTCGTGAGTCATAACTATATGAAGACAACAAGTCCCACTGCTATTGTGAAGCACTTTCTAAAGAACAGAGCGTGCGATTGATTGATGTGAAAATGAGAACTAACCCAGTCGAGATAGCAAAGGCATTTCAATCTCAATGACAACTGAACAACCGTAACTCGTATGATGACTGTGGAATTTCCAGAGAAACAAATTCCCCACAAGGTCGAATCGACCTCAATTGTAATTTTAGAAATCAATGAATGAGAGAATGAGATGAATTTAAAGATTCTCGAAGATCTGTTGAATTCTCAACCCAATATCAAACTGAAAGATTCAGTATTCAGTATTAGAGAGAACAGTGAAGAAAGATTCAGCAGTTATGAAAAAGAAGTGGCTAAAGAAAACAAAAGTGCAAAAGGTTTAATACTAAAGGAATTGCCTGAACATTTAAAATATGCCTTCTTACAACCACAGTGGAAAGCCGTAATCATTTCACCGGATTAACTAAGCTTAGAAGAGCAAAACCGCCGGAGACTCTCGTAAACATAAGGAAGCAATAGCTTCGGGTTCATAGAAGATTTGAAAGGAACTGGCCCCGACTGTATGCACAAGATCCTCGTTGAAGGAGAATGCTGTAACTTCTATAGAGCATCGTAGAGAAGGTGCCACCTAGTAATGAAAGAAGAATATAAGTTAAGTACTGAAATGGCTAAATGCAAGCCTATATGTACTTCAAATAAATCTAGCGAGCCCAAGACATGTGGTGCCTAAGAATGAGGATTCACCAGATCATAAATGAGAAGAATGAATTGATTTCTACAAGAACTGTGATTGTGATGGAGAGGTGCATGCATCACAGAAACTTGCACATTACTACCGTAAATGACCATTATCCTTTACCTTCATTAATCAAATGTTGGACAAAGGCAAGGCACTCCCATTAACGTTGATGGATATTCCAAGTTATAACCATTGCACAATGGTAGAGGATCGTGAGAAATCAACATTTACATGTCCTTATGGTACCTCGCTTACGTATTACTGATTGCGTAATGCCCCGCCACCTTTCAAAGATGTATGATGTCTATATTTTCTAACTTCCGTAGCGTGTTATGATATATTCATGGATGACTTCGAAGTCTATGATCAAGTTTCTTGAAGATTGTTCGAAACTGTAAACAAGACTTCGTGAGGTGCAAAGACAAAATCTAGCTTTAAACTCCGGGGAAAATGTCATTTCATGGTAACTCAAGGTATTGTCTCAAAGACAAGATTTCTCAAGCATCGATTGAAGCAGATCAAGCAAAGATTAAGCCGTATAAAGACTCTCATGCCACCTACAACAGCAATGCAGCAAGAAGCTCCGACATGCTAGATTTTACGTATGATTCATTAAGGATTTTCTCAAAATCTTCTAAACCATCAGGTAAGTGCATCGTTGGAAAATATGCAAATTTTGATTTGATAATCATCTCGCATTTGAGGAAATTAAATCCGATTAGTATCAAACCCATCACGGTTACACCAGACTGATAAATGAATTTGAAACATGATGCTACGTATTATGCAATGGAGTCAATAGATAGAGAACTGGTAAGATCTTCATGCTTATACTATGCCAAAGAAACATTCAATGAGGCACAAGAAAACTACTCCACCACAAAGAAGGAGATGCTGGCAATGGTTATTGCCTATGAAAAAATCAAGCCTTATATATTAGGGTCCCATGTTGTGATACACACTGATGATGATGCAATTAAATATTTAATGGCAAAAATGATGCAAAGCCAAGATTGATCATATAGGTGCTCCTGCTACAAGAGTTTGATCTTGAAATCAAAGACAAGAAGGGTAGTGACAATGTGATAGCATCTCACTTGTCTAAATTGGAGAGAAACACTGGAATGTAAAATCAAGAAAAAAAGCAAAAAAATTCGATGAGCGCCTACGATGCTGGTCGCACAAACTCCCCGGTATGCCGATATTGTCAATTACTTAGCTTCAGGAATTATGCCATGTGAATTCGTGCTACCAAAGAAAGAGAAATTGAGAACCGATTGTGTATTATACATGGACAGACCCACTGTCAGATAGAAGAGGAGTGCATGATCATAAGGGGAGAGATGTGTCCGTGTTAACAACAAGGTGGTATTATGAAAATGCCAGCATCACCATACGAGAGACACTTCTCAGAGACAAGATGTGCCAAAATATTCTCCAATCAAGATTTTATCGCCTACTCTATTCAAAGACTGCTTAACAGAAACACAGATGCTTGTCGATAATGGCAACATAAGCAAGAAATGAAATGCCTAACAGAATTGCAAAGATTGATGTATCGGGAATAGACTTTATGGACCTTTTCCATCATCATTTGGCAACATATATATTCTTCCCAAATAGATTATGTATCCAAACTCAAAGGAGGCAACAAATGGTCCCGTAAATGATGCCACTGCGCTTGTCGGGGTTTATACAAAGAAACATTTCTTGAGAAAATTCAGTACCCGTAACAATCATCGCTGGCAGGTGCCATTTTGAAAATAAAGTCTGGTAAAATCTCACGAGTAGATATGGAATAAAACATATGATGGGATTAGCTTATCACCTCAACTGTTCGGCAAGTCAAACTCTAATAGGAGATAAGAAAATTTCCGAGAATACAAAAGAAATGCAAGAAAGGATCGGTCTATAAAGCTAGATTTACGCACGCGGCTTATAGAACTGCTACAAACTCCCATCGAATGTCCCCATACATAATTGAATATGGAAAACCTTGTCATCTCCCTTTAGAATCGAATACAGCTATGCCGCCATCAAGAAATTTAACTATGATTTGCCGCAAGAAAAATAGACTACTCCAAATGAATGAATCGAAGAATTGAGAAATAAAGCTTATGACAATGCCATAATCTACATGAAAGACCAAGAGGTGCATGATCATAAACTCTAAGGGAGTCTGTAAGGAGAACAAGTTCTCTATACAAACTCTGTGCTCAAGCTCTACCAGTGAAACTAAACTCCAAGATGGAGTGGTCCATATATGTTGTTAACAACACACCTGAGCAATACTAAAGACCTAACTGAAATGAATTCAAAGTAAATGGTCGACATACAATATTCGAGGGAAGCATACAAGATAGATCCCATTTTGAAAAGAGAAAGAAAGTGATTAAAACAGCATTAATTTCTCCAACCGTGTCTAGCTTAAGGACACATTAAACCGAGCAACTGAAGAGTAACTCAAGCCAAAATTAATTTTACGGCTTTTATTTGCTTAGATTGATGCTGGTTTTTTTTTTTGTGATTTTGGATTATTAAATTTTGATTCGTTAGAAGCCAAAGCTCGTAATTTGCTAAATTTTTCTATTTATTTATTTTTTTAGACAGAGCATGAACCGGAATCGTATTTATTTGCAGCCACATCGTCTCAAACCGAATCGTGCGTAAAATGATCACAAGGGGAGTATTTCATTCCCCAAACTGCTTATTTGTACACAATACATATCTTAAGTCGGGGATTTACGCCAATCGCTTGAATGCTGTGTTGATGTAAGCCGTGAAATGAGAAAGCTGCTGCAGATCGAATCAGATGATTTTCTTGCTAATTATGTCTTCACAATGCTTGAATTTAAATTTTCGATTTAGTCAGGTGATTAACGAATCGAAGGCGCTTTTGTTGTAAGTAGAATTTGGGGAAACACTCGTCACACAATAAAATCTGTGTCGTAACATTGTTTTATAAGTGAGGAAAAAGGGTTGTTGCAACAAGAAATTGATTGATTAAGACAATTTATAAGAAAATTAGGTTGCGACATTAAAAGCTCGGTTGTAACAAAACTCACTGAAATATTATGTCGTGGCCTTATTTTTCCTGTTGCAACAAAATTTATGAAACTAAAGAAAATGACTATAGAAATGGTGTCGCGACCACCTTAAAACAAACACCGTCGCGAATTCACTTTTAAGCCAGGTAACTCAACTCGTCGCACAAAAAAAACTTGGCTGCGACTGTATCAGAACTCTGTGAGACATTTGTTGCGTCCAATAATATGTGTCATGGCTAAAATTATTCCATCGTCAGATTGTCATTGTCATGATAAAACGGTAAAGGTAAAGTTTACATGAAATTTTAAAGAATCAAGAAAATTTTCTTTTTTTTTTTTTTTTCACACAAAATAAATTCCAAGGGCAACTAGCATATCATTTTCATGGACCTAATCTAATTCGTCAGACCTTGCGAAGAGAAACATTCATTTATCAGCCATAAACCGAAGAAGTTCTCCAAACCTAAAAAGCCACCCTTCCCATTGCTCTCCATATCACTCATACTCACCAAAAATCCCACCTTCCTCTTCTACTTCTAAAAACCCTAGACTCTCGTAGAGACCCAAATCCAAAAATCCGCACTCCCACCGATGGCAAAACCCTGTGAGCTCAGTCCCAAATTCAATGAGATGATGGGAAGAGCACACAACAAAAGAGGAGGTTCATCTAGAACCTCATTGAGACAACTCCTGGGTGAGTTAACCTAAGCAGAAGAGGCACAAAACCCTACTTTAGAAAGGAAAGCATAAAAGATCGAAAAATATAGCTGGCAAGCTAAAAGAAGAAAAGACAATGAAGTTTAATCTGTATGAGCCTACTCCTTCCTGGAAAAGAACTGAGCGACAAAGGGTTTATCGGAGAAAGAGGGAAATCTGCACGATCATCTCACCGCTTGGCTAAGATAATCGAAAAATGAGTCAGGAGTTTCAGCCAGAAGTACAAACCACCCTAGCCAGTTTTCAGTGGTCGTGGAGTTCTATTCAGCATGATGGATATGAGGGCGATTTCTACTACGTGAGGAGTACGGTCCCCATGGGTCATGAAAGACTACCGAGGTTCTCTAAATCAAAGATCCCACAATGGATCTAAGTTCAAAAGACTCCTGTAGAACCCAATCAAGCACAAGATTTGGTCGATCTCGATCGAGAAAAGGGAAACGAAACTCACTAAAAAAATTTCATTAATCCATCAATGATCCCTAACAACATAAGCCAAGGTCCGGCTTTATTTATCGCTATATATAATTTACAAGTTCCTGGAAAGAACAATCACTGAGAATGAAGCCGCCTGAGGCGCCCATCAAGGATGTCTGACGTGGGGAAAACATCAAACATCTATCATAACCTCAACAAGACTTCACTGTGGAAAAGGGATCGATCCCCATCCAACAACTCATCACCAAACCTCAGGTTCCTACCGGGAGGCATGGATACGGTGAAAAGAGAAACACGCCCCAAGGTTTCTCCTCACATCGACAGAGTGATCGATGACTAAAACAACCATATTTGATTTTTAATCCGTTTTCTGAGCTTATTACAAGTTAAATTGATTCATGTTTAAACCTCGGATAACTGGGTCAAATTTAATTTTCATAGAAAATACGTTAACCAAAATCCAGAAAACTCCAAATAATCTTCACCTGGCAGAATCCGAAGGAGGTCGTAACTAGGAAAAGAAAGTCGCGACAAGGAGCTCTTTTGTTCAGCTATTTCCATGTCACAACATCACCAAGACCAGTTAATGAGGTTGCGACCAAGAAAACATGGTTGAGACGAAAGAAACTATTCAATTTGGAAAGTGAGGTCGAGAAGCGTAATCCCGAGGTCATGACGTTGATCGGCCAGTGAAGCCACATGCTGGTCCCTCTGCAAGAAAAATTGAAGTTGCAACAGGTTCTTAAATGAAGGACTCAAATTGGTCGCGACATCATCTCGAGGAATCCCGCGACATGGAGCGAATAAGTCTGACAAAGAGATTAGAAGTTGCAACTATAAGAGAAGGAGAATCAGAAACGAAGTCGTGACATCATCTTGGCTCCCATGACAGGTAGCTTTGAAGTAGAAGCGACGGGTCAGGTTAAGAGGAATCTAAGTTGCAACCATTTTATTATTCAGAACCCCGAGAGTCGCGACCCGATCAACGAGGTCGCGACTGAAAACAACGAACATTACAAGCCATGTAAGTGACCTTCTAATATTAAGTCGTAACGCATAAAAACTATCAACGAGTCTTTACGAGCAAAAGGGAGTCACGACCACTTGATTAGTCAAGAACCTAAAAGGAGGTCGCGACCTGAATACACTACGAACATCGACATCGGTCGCGATTATGTTTAAAAGTGGGAACTGACTGCTGACGAAAGAAGCGGTGTGAAGTCACGACTGTTTAAAAGGCAAGAGTTATCAAGCGATTCTGACCAATTATTGAGGTCGCGACATATATTCTAGCTGAATCAAAGCAAAAGACCAAAAAGGAGGTCGCAACCTGAAAAAGAAAGTCACGACCTGAGGAAAGGTAATAGAAACATAAATATGGTCTCAACTTAAAACTGAGGTCGCAACATGCAGTGTAGCAAGTAAAGGAGGTCCTGACTCAGAACTAAAGTGGTGACAAATAAAAGGAGGTTGCAACCTAAAACTGAAGTCGTGACTTAGAGTTGCAACATAAGGGAACTACAACGAGGTCTCGACATCAATTCTTGAGAACAACTGAGACAGAGAGGTCGCAATCACAATTGAGGTTGCGACCACCACTGATCAGCAGTTGCAAGAAACTTGAGTCGCAGGCGAGGCTGGAACGGATAAAGGGAATCCGGTCGTGACATCTTAAGATCACGACTGAGGCAGTGAATTGAGCTTTTCTTTTGAGAATTCCAACTGGAGCTTTTTTTTTTTTTTTTTTTGGGGATTATTTGAGTTCTTTTTGTAGATTATAAATGAGACGATGTATTAGAATAGTAAAGTAGCTTTTCGTCTTCACTACCCAGAAAA
Source organism: Tetrastigma voinierianum (assembly GCA_016808115.1). Lineage (NCBI taxonomy): Eukaryota > Viridiplantae > Streptophyta > Magnoliopsida > Vitales > Vitaceae > Tetrastigma > Tetrastigma voinierianum. The sequence goes on from JAEQBH010005057.1 coordinate 135,517, forward strand.
AGGGGAAGAAGAGGAACTCAGTGTATAGTTTAGAGTGGAAATTTTATTTTCTTTATTTTATTTTTTTTTATTTTATTTTGAATTCTTTTCTAGATACGAATCTACTTGAACTATGCATAAGCAGTGGGTGGATTTTATTTCTGTTATTTTCTTCTTAAAATTACTTCCTGAAAATTTATGAAATCTAAACAAATTTTTGGAATTCATTTTTTCCTAGTTTCATTGCAATTATAGTGGTTTTACGTGATCGGTGCTCCATTTCTTTAATCGTAATGCAGTAATTGGGCGCTGACTCTGCTTTGGATTTGATATCTGATTGAATTCACAGTCTTTCTTTATAAAAATATTGAGAAAATTATTTGGGTTGGGATTTACTTGCTTGGTGTCTTTTTTGAATCGATAAGTTCCCAATGGTAGTACCGAGTACCAGTTGAGAGAATGTATCTTGCTCTGATTTCCAGGATGCCCTCTGCGTGACACGAGTTAGGAATTCTGGCGAGAACATTAAACATGGGTATGCCTAGACTACCATTGATGGCTTTGAGCTCTAAAGTTCATTTTTGATAAATCCCGTTCACTCATAATTGAAGTTGGAGGGAGTATTTAACAATATAAATAGTCGAGAGAGTTAGCCTCGATCTAAAGGAAGCTCGACCTGTGTTAGCTTAGATCTAATCAAGGAAAGGGAAAACCAATAGATCACGGAGGATGAGCCACTAATGGAGTGTAGAAATTTTGCAGAATCACGAAGGAAGCGAAAGATGCCGGTCATCGAAATGGGTGGAAGTATTGAGAGAGAAAAATGCCACGAGGATCTTGCCGCGAGATAAATCTGAGGTGGTTGGTTTGATCTTGCTCTTCGGAAATAGGAATTCAACCGGTGAATATGGAAAAATCAGCTACTTGATATTTAAGCAATCTTGGACAAATCCAGATCCATACATAAAATAGAACAATGTATTTTCGTGTAGGAATTGATTGTTTCACGGTAATTCTTTGATAGTTTTCGTTTCTCACAGGGAACAGATTAGGTCCAGTAATTTGTTCTTTATATTTTTGGTTGTTTTCATGTTATTTCAGTTTCTATTTTTAGTTAATAGTTTAGGATCTTTAATTTTCTAAACCAAACTTTCACTACTAGTTCTTAGTCTAAATAGCATAGAACTTCAGTAGTTGGGGTAGTTGATCTCTAATTCTTGTAAATCTCTATGGGAATGATACCTGGACTTACATTCAGATTTTACTACTTGTATGACCTGTGCACTTGCAGTGTCATAGACTAGACCCATATTTTTAAATCATGAATGTAAAAACCCAACCTGATTGAATATTATAATAGTAGTTTTTGAACTGATTAGAGGTCTAATGATATAAACGAGGGTAGATTAGAATTTAGAACGCTCCGGACGTCATTTGGGAATAAAGTGGAGATTTTTAGAAAGGAAATTTTCATAGAGATGCCACTAGGAATAGTGATTTTCTTATTATATCGGATGGAGGGTTTGCGAAGGAATTTTAAGAATTTAGGTTCCTATGACTTTGGTGATATTTAGAAAATTGGAGATTTAAGTGAATAGTGATTTCGGTTGAAATTCGAACTGCGCTGGGAGATTTTTCGAAAATTGGGCCGAGAAATGCGAGAGTAATGGAATTAATCATAGAGTCTAAAACGAGAATTGAAGCGAGGTGAAGCGGTCGGATTTGGATAGTTTCGGGGCGATCAGAGCGTAATTCGGATAATATCTGTGTGTCGGTTCCAGGTTTTCCGCGATTTTAAAAAAGCGGATTTCGGTGATTTTGAGCCTAGAATCCTTTCATGTGGTTAATTAGAATATTTCATAGTCAATTTGAAGTTTAGGCTGACCATAGAATATTTTTGGCCGTTTAATTGGTATAAAAGCAGTCTAAGGCGAAAAGGAATAAAAATCTGATAAAATAGAGATATTTTCTTGTGATAGCCAATCAAAACATTTCTTAATGGCTAAGTGAGGGTTTGTATTTCATTAGAATGAATCCGTAAAGGGTCGTAGGCTCAAATGCAATTTTGGCAAAGTGTAGGTTAAAGCTAAGTTCAAAGGGACTTAATTGCAATTTTGGCAAGTGTGAGGGTCAAAGTCTAAATTCAAAAAGTTGAACTTTGCTCGAATAGGAGGGCTCGACCACTTGAGAGAAAGAGAGAAGAAAGAGAGAAAAGAAAGGAAGAAAAGAGAAAGAAAGAGAGAAAACAGTGGAGGCTAAGGTGGAGCAAAGGTAAGATGTGATTTTTCTTCTTCTTCAAGCTCTTCAAGTGATTTCAGTGGTAGCGAGAAAAGCGAGAAATGAGAAAGCAGTAAGTTTAATGGTGGGAGAAAGTTGGATTTTAATGTTTTCATGCCTAATGCTTTGATTTTCTTGTATGGATGTTAAATTGGGAGGTATTTAAGGTTGAATCATGATGATTTTGATAGAAATTGAGAAAAGAAATGGATTAAGGTTAGGGTTGAAAAATCAAGTAATTGAATGGTTGGGGTTTGATGTTGAATTTTGTATGATATGTTGAAATTGGTTAAGGGATTTATGAGGTGAAATTATAAGGCATTGGATTTGAGTGATTAGAGTTAAGAAAATGGAAGAACAAAATTGAATATGGTTTGTGCATAATTCGGCCAAAATGGAAATGAGAGGGGTCAAGGGTAGTTTGGTAATTTTCATGTGTTTTAGGGTGAATCTTAACTCTAGAAATGCATTGGAATTGGTTAGAAAAGAAAAGGATTTGAATTGAGGGCATTAAGATCATGTTGTAAAGTAAAGGGAATGCTGTCAAAATTTCTGTAAAACCCCTGTTGTTGTTTTGACTATAGATTAAGTTATAATCATCCAAATGAATTGATTCCAATTGGCAAATAACCATAAGAGATAGGGCTACAAATGTATAGAAGGGACCAAGAGCAAATTGTAGCTCTAAGGCTCCCAAATACGGACTGAAAGGTGAGCTCGTGTAGCTCACTGATTTTGCTCTGTTTTTAGGTATGGTTGCTTGATGTTTGGCCATAAGTGGAGTTTCACTCATCCAAATTGAGTGATTAAAAATTCTGGGTAAAATAGACGTATAGGGTAAAAATTTATCTGAAGGAAGTGCAAGCAAAATATAACCCCAAAGTTCCCAGAAAATTTGTCAAAGTAGAGCTATGTGCAGATTCTGTTCTGCCAAATTGAGTCATCTAGATGTAAAATACAATAACTTGAGTTTGGTAGTCAAATTGGGTGATTCCAATTGGAGAAGAAACCTTATAACCATAGATTCAAATGAGTGAAGAAAAAATTTCCAATTTATGGAGTTAAGACCCCAGAAATCAAGGATAACAGTAGGTGATTCAGTGAGTTGACCAAATTGGCATCAAAAACATGCTGTAACTTGTGTTATGTGGTTGAAGGCCTTAGAGAAGGAATTTTAAATTGAAAATTTACAGAGATGTCATTGGATATATAAAGGACTGATCTGGAGAGTTTCATAATTTTTTAAGACCTTTTGAATAATTTTTAGGTCATAAAGTCTATAGAGTATTGTTGGAAAAAGGTTGGCGAAATGAGTAGTTTTTTTGTTAGGTGCTTTTTAGTGCTCCAGGGTAATTTGTTCATTTAGTTTAAATGAATGTGTATGGTGAATTAAAATGGAAGTTATGATTAATGTGTAGTTGTGGTTTCTTGAAAAGGTGAAAATATTTATCGGACGGGAAAGCGGGAGTCGACGGGAATAGGGTTGGATTGAGCGGTGAAGCGTGAGTGTAAAAATGATATTTTGACAATTGAGTTTTAAAAGTGAATGGTTTTTAATATTAAACTGAAAAGTTTAATGGAAATATTTTATATAAATGTTAAGGCATATGGAAATGCTTTATCTTGCATCAATATATATATTTATATTAAATTATATATGTATGCATGTGTTAAGGAATTATGGAAGTTTAAAAATGTGTAAAGAATGCATAAATGTATAAATAATAAAGTAAAGTGTTTAAAGGGATTTAGAAATGTATTTTGAAGAAAGGTTTTACTGATGGTTACCCTAACCCCACTGAAGACCCCAACGAGCATCTGGGTAGATTTCTCAGGATGGCAAATACAGTGAAAATGAATGGGGTGAGGCCATAAGTGATAAAGCTGCATCTATTCCCATTTTCCTTAAGAGATATAGCAGCCACATGGTATGAGTCATTACCATATGGTTCAGTTGATATTTGGGAAGAAACAGGAAGCATACTTGGGCAGGTTCTTTCCCCCATCTCTCACATCTGAGAGAAGAAGAGAGATCATAGTGTTCCAACGGGGGGAAGATCAGAACCTATATATAGCCTGGGAGAGATTCAAGAGGCTGCTGAAGAGGTGCCCGATGCATGGAATTGATTTAAAACTCAGATGGATATAGTGTATCATGCTTTGAACGATACATCTAAAGGCATCATTGATGCTTCGTGCTGTGGAGCATTCAAAAGAAAAAGTGTCAAGAGGCTAGGATCCGAGAAGACTCCGGCCAAGTGCAATATGAAAGTCATCCAGCTGTGCGTAACAAAGCAGAGGAAAAGGGATCATGGAGTCGAGTAAAATGACAAATCTATGGAAGCAGTTGATGCCATCACGCATGCGATGGACAACAGAAAGAAAATGCACACTGCTCATGAAATAGGAGCAGTGGAAAGAGAAGTAATGAGAAGAAGTGCTGAAGTACCAACAGAAGAGGACTCTTATGGGGTTGAGGAGGTTAAGTATGTGAATGAACCAAGAAATTACCATTTCAAGCCAAATCCTAACCTGCCCACACATTATAGTCCAACACTGAGGAACCATGAGAATTTCTCATATGGTGGAGGGGCAGCACAAGGCCCAAGGCATGGACAGAATCCTCAACAGGGATATCAACAGCCACCAAGGTTCTAACAGTTGCATCAAGGGAGTGAAGGCAGGAATGACTATCAAGGTCATAGGAGGACTCAACCATTTGAAGAACAAATGCTGCAGTTTATGGGGGACAACAAGAGGCTTATACACTTCCATGAACAAAAATTGTCTGACTTGGAAGCTTTCAATTCTGATACTCAATTATTTCAAAAGAATACAAGTGTCTCATTGAAGAACTTGGAGACACAAGTAGGTACCGCCCTTAGTATGCCAACCAGCAAGGGTACATCCCTAGTGACACACTAAAAGAATCCAAAGGACCGCATGGCAAAGCCAGCTTAAGAAGGGAAAGAAGTGGGCAACAACAGCAAGAAAGAAAGGAAAGAAGAGACTGATGCAGAACAAGAAGAAACTGGAAAGAAATGAGAGAAGAGCACGCCTGAAAAGACTACGTATAAAGAAGAAGATACGACTGAACACAAATTCTCGGGGAAGGAAGAATGCTGAAAGGTGAAATGCATGAGAGAGTACTACACCTACATTCCCCGAGGCTTCGTAAAGCAAAAAGGGAAGAGCGCTTTCTAGATTTTTGACATCTCAAGAAGATAGAAATCAATATCCTTTGCGTATGAATCAACCAAATGTCTAACTATGCGAATCAAGGAGATATTGAACAAGAAAAGGAAAATAGTTGGAGGCATGAATAGGTAAACCCGATCGCTACTTGGCAAGGTGCTTATCCAAAGAAAAGCTCCCACTGAAAATGAAGGACCTAGCGCCACCATTCCCTACTCCATGGGGAAATATGAATTCAAGAAAGCCTTATGTGATTCTGGTGCTAGTTTAAATTGATGTCTCCGCCATGATGCAGCGATCGAAGCTCTGGGGAACTAACCCCAACAAAGAATACATTGCAAATAGTCGACAGATCAATGGCAACAACTAAGGTGTTCTTAAAGATGTGCTTGTCAAGGTGGGAAAATTCATCTTCCCTCTGGATTTTGTGATTATGAAGATGGAGGAAGATACCCAAGTCTTTGTTGCTAGGAAGACTTCTTTTTAGCAACCGGAGCGCTTTGATAGATGTGCGTAAAGGTGAATCGACTCTATGGGTGGGAATGAAGGTGCTGAACTTTAATCTTGTTTTTCAGGAGTTTGGAACACCATGTAGATGTAGAAGTATGGTTGTAGAAAACAATAGTCTTTTCAATGTTGAATTGAATTGAATCAGATTCTTCAACATTCTATCAATGAAATTGAGATGAATTTTCAAGATTCGAGAGTATTGATTGTGAAATGTTGCCTTCCAAGATATGTATAACAAAGAAATACCAGCATAAATGAAAACAAATAAGATGATGGATGCAAATTTGTGTGGACGTAAACCCTGCTGTGAAACTAGTGCGCAAGGGTTAATATTGAAGGAATCTGCCTGGGCCATTATTTGAAATATGTTTTCTTAGAACCGTAAAAGATAAAACTACCATCATATCACCAGATTGACCGAATCCAAGAACATAAGCCGCCGGAAATTCCGAGGAAAGTACAAGGAGCTATTGCTGGTCAATTGAGGATTCCAAGGGTATCAGCCCTCCATTTACATGCACAAAATATTGTCGAATGATAATGCAAAAACTTCTATCGAGCATCAAAGGAGGCCGAACCTCAGGATGAAAGAAGTTGGCTGTAAAAGAAGTTCTAAATGGTTGAATGCGGTGTTTTATATATGCTATATCGATAGTTCTTGGTGAGCCTAGTGCATGTGGTTTCAAAGAAAGGTGGATTCATCGTGGATCGAAATGAAAAGAATGAACCGATTCCTACAAGAACTCCGTGGACAGATGGAAGGTGTGTATTGACTACGTAAAACTAAACACCGCATCAAGAAAGGATCATTTTCCGCCTTTCATTGATCGATAGTTTGATAGGTTGGCGTGACACTCACTTTTGTTTCTTAATGGATACCCTGACATAACCAAATTCAAGCACAAATCTGCATCAGGAGAAACCACCTTACATGCCCATTTGGTACTTTTTTGTTTTTAAGAATGCCATTTGGTTCAGGTAATGCTCCTGCACATTCCAAAGATGCATGATGTCTATATTTTGATTTAGCAGAAGTTATGGAGATCTTCATGGATGATTTCACAATGTATGGATCCGCTCTTGAACAAAGGCTCGCATAACTCGGGAACTCGTACTTAAAAGTGCAAGGACAAGAATTTAGCTCAATTGGGGAAAATACCACTTTGCCATGTATGAATTGTCTTAGTGTTACATGATTTCGCAATGTACAGAAGTAGACCAAGCAAAAGTTTCACTGAGAAACTGGATGCCACCCACTATAGTCAAGGGAATTAGAAGTTTCTTAGGTTATGTTGGATTTTACAGCAGATTTATCAGAGATTTCTCAAAAATTGCTAGACCACTCTGCAGATTGCTGGAAAAAGATACTAAGTTCAAATTTGATGAATCTCGCCAAATTCTTTCAAGAGATCAAAATCCAGATTAGTTCAAGCTCCCATCTTGGCTTAAAACCGCATTGGAACAGAGAACTTGAAATCATGTGATGCCGCATTTTGCAATGGGAGCTATATCGGCGTAAAGTCGAAAAGGTATTCAAGGCCATATATTATGCTAGCAAAACCTTCAATGAAGCTCAGGAAAATTACTCAACTACTGAAAAGGAGATGCTGGAAATAGTATTTGCATGTGAAAAATCCAAGCCGTACATTTTGGGATCCCATGTTATTATACACACTGATCATGTACAGCAATTAAATATCTAATGGCAAAGAAAGAAGCAAAGCCAAGACTGATCAGGTGGGTATTGTTATTACAGGAATTTGATCTATAAATAAAAGACAAGAAAGGTTGTGACAATGTGATAGCTGATCACTTGTTAAGAGTGGAAAAACCTATTGTACAAGAAGAAGAAAGGGAAATAGCATAAATTTTTCGTATGAGCAAGGTTCCAAATTCACCCAATCACCTTGGTATGCCGATATTGTGAACTTCTTAGCATGTGGAATTACGCCATCATAATTCAAATATACTAAAAAAGAGAAAAATAAGGATCGATACAGTACTACATCCGGAACCACCATTGCTAGGAAGAGGAGCCGGGACCGACTATCGAAGATGTGTAAATTGTAAGGTGAGCAAAGCAAGATTTACAGAATGTCATGCATCACCATATGGAGTGACATTTCGTAGACAAAACAAATTTCACAAAATTCTCCAAATCCGATTTTATCGGGCCTACTATTTTTAAGGACTATTTTGAATGGGTGAAGTTGTGTGATCAATGCCAAAGAATGGGAAATATCAGCAAAAGGCATGAAATGCCTCTACAAGGTATCCTGGTGGTGCAACTATTTGATGTATGGGGAATAGATTCTTACGGGTCTTTTCCACTTTCCATTTGGAAATGTATACATACTCCCGGGCCGTGGATTATGTATCGAACTGGCTGAGGCACAAATTGTCCCAAGAATGATGCTAATACGCTTGTGGATTTTACAAAAATATTCTCAAGCAGATTTGGGACACCCGTAACTATAATCGATGGAGGAAGCCACTTGCAACAAGGTGTTTGACAAACTCATGGGTACATATGGTATCAAACACGTTATGAGCTTGGCTTATCATTCTCAAACAAATGGGCAAGCTGAAATTTCCAACATGGAGATAAAGAAAATTCTTGAAAAGATCAGAAGCTCCACTGAAGAGATTGGTCTCTAAAACTTGACGATGCACTCGCATACAGACTGCTTAAACTCCCATTAGAATGTCCCCAAGATTTAGCTTGTCTTTGGAAAACCTTGCCACCTTCCTCTAGAGCTAGAATATAAAGCTATGTAGGCCATCAAGAAGCTAAATTTTGATTTTAAGGCTGCTAAAGAAGAGAGGTTGCTCCAGCTAAATGAATTGGAAGAGTTGAGGAATAAAGCTTATGATAGTGCAAGACTCTACAAGGATAAAACAAAAAAATGGCATGATCAAAGGATTTTAAGGAGAGAATTTAAAACAGGAGATCAAGTCCTGTTATTCAACTCCAGATTAAGACTCTTTCCAGGAAAGCTTAAATCAAAATGGAGTGGACCCTATACAGTAGTGTCAAGTACAACTTTTGGGGCAGTGACACTTAGAACCAGCAATCATGAGGAATTCAAGGTTAATGGTCGTAGATTATGGAGCACCACCTCGAGGAATGCAAATGGAAGAATGACTCCTGGTTCTGAATGAGAAAATTTGAAGAAACATAAATATAGTAGCAGCAAGTCCAAATAAAGACTAAAATTTGAGCAACTTTGTGGAAGGCAATCCACATCAGTTTGTTTTAAGTTTTCCCGTTATACTTTTTGTGGTGAAATTTTTTAATTACTTTCTTGTAATTTTTCATTACCGTTAAAGAGGGTAAAATTTTTTTAGTTTGCAGACAATGAGAATGTGCAAAGGAGGAACATCTACAATCAAACTTCCAATCTGCAAAAGAGACAAAAAGGGGCAGTATAATCTTCTTGAATTTATTTAAATTTTGTCTCCAATATAGCATTTGGGAGAATTTTTTTTTTTTTCCTTAAATTTTGAAACTGATGCATAGTGAATGGATTTGTTGAATATTTGAATGATAAATATGAATTGAATTGGGTACGGTTTTGATTAACCCAGGAATTTAAATTGCCGTGGAATTGAATTTTTCAAAGAGACCAAAATTTTCTCGTCTCACTGTATCGGTCTAAGTCTCAACCGTAATAGAATCAAGATAACAATGATAAGAAAATGTCGCCTAATAAAGGAGATTTCTCTCGGTCATGACATCAATTCATATATCACGACCAAGAAGCTGGGCATTGAAGCAATAAGTTAGAGAAACAGCGTCAGCAAACGTTGAAATCGGCTTGCGGACTCACATCGCAGGTCATACAAACTCTTTAGGTTGAGACTGCACTGTCCAAATCCAAATAAAAATGTTTTAAACCTTTCATTTGGGTGTTCCAAAGATTAAAGATAGAATTCATCAGAAATCATTAATTAAGAGACTAAATTTTAATGTCACACCCCCATATCGCAATCATGACATTGAGCCCAACTTCCATTCAAATTTCCATTCAAATTTAATTCATCCCAACCTTTCCACTTCTGCATCCATCATTTTGAATCTTAAAACCCTAAAACCAGAGAGCGAACCAAGGAGAAATCACAATCTACACTCATGGCACTGTTCCAAGACGCATATCACAAATCTTAATAAACTGACACGAAATTATGCGGAAAGTGTAGAGGCAAGTGGGAAGTAGTTCGGGAATAAACCTCAACTGGGAAGAAATCTATGTCTAACAAGGATACCAAATTCGGAAGAAGATGAGCACTCAGAGAAAGAAGCAATAGAAGAAGACAAAGACTTCGTTTCAAAAGAGCCTCAAGAATTGTGGAACAAGATACTGTTTGATAAGGAGTTCGTGTGTGAAAGGGGTTTTGGGAAACTGATTTTCCCGTCTTCGGAGGTAATAGAGAAAAGAGGTTGGGGATTCTTTTGGTCACAAGGCGCTGTGGATTTTCACTCTCTGCCAGAGCTTCTGGCAAATATGGTGGGCATGAAGGAGGATTCAGCCTATGTGAGGGGTGTTCGGGTACCTTCGGGATGTACTTTATTAAATGAAATGTTTAAACGATTTATCTCACACGTCAAGTATAAGAAGTTGGTAGAAAATCCAAACTATGAAAAAGATACCGAACCCGTGATCAGAGGAGAAGGAAAATGGGAGGTCACAAAGAAGAACCCCACCACGCTTACGTGAGTGTTCTCACTCAAGAAGTGTAAGGTCTGCTTTACTTCATTTGTTCTCAGAATAGTTCCTACAAAACATCTTTGCTCGGGCTGTGGAACAGAGGCCATCATTTTATATGCCTTTTAGCGATATAAATGAACATAGGGAATCCCGATCGAAGAGTCCACTGAGGCTGCTCACCACAAGTAATAAAGAGAGGGTTTATCCTCACCCTACCACTATCACCATACTTTGTCTCTTGGCAGGGGTGAAGGGAATGTGGGAGGAAGAAGAGAAATGTCCTCGGGTCTCCCCTCTGACCGTAACTGGAGTAACAAGGGGACCTAAAGGAAAGGCAAATACTGAGGTGGATGGGCAACAAAGGCGCCTAAGGAAAATGAGACCAGAGAGATGGAGGAAGTACCAGAAGATATCCATCCAGAAGTAGCAAAGGAAGCACATTTCAAGATGAGCCCTTTGAGCCCTTCCTATCCTGAGGTACAAGAGCAACTGCCCTTGCAAGCAGAAAGATCAAGGAGCAGAGACGATAACATAGAAATTATGGAAATGCTTCGATCAATGAAGAGGGAGATGGAAGAGAGAGAGCAAGAACAAGATAAAGACCGATCGTGAGAAGACTTTTGTGGCTACAGCCTAGAAAAAAGGAGCAAATGTGGGAGCAAAATTAGAAGCTCAGAGAAGAAGAGTGGAAAGAGGAGCTGCAGAGAAGAGAAGAAAAAATACTTGGAAAAATGAATGCAAAGATGGAGGCATTTTACAACAATCAATTCAAGAGAGATGCAGATATTCTCAACATAATCGAAGAAGACTAGTTTAAAATGAGGCTAACATGCTTCAGAAGATCATACTTCAAATATCACTATGTGAGAATACTAAAGAATTTGAGAAATTGATGAAGAATAGATCGCAGCTTGGAGGACAATGACGGTATAGAAGAAAAATTCGGGTCGAGAGCTTCGACTTTTGATCAATCAAAATTCATTCAAACTGCTGTGAGTGTATTTCTAAGTTAGAAGGGACAATGAACCGTGGAAAGAAGCAAGACACACTCATCAATGCGCTAGAAGCTAAACAAAGGAGATATATGCAAAAGGCAAAGAAATTCCCTCCGCATTCGAGACAAAAACTGAGATGAAATTTCCCAAGTTCGTCCCACCGCGCTGGGAGAGCAGATCCTACTAACATTATACTCCAAAAGTTCTACAAAAGAAGAAAAGGAACCTGAAAAATTTTCCTAGCATGTTCTCAATCTGTACATTCCCAAAATTTTAATAGAAATCCATTGTGTTATCAAAATTGTCTAGTGTTTTATTGCACTTTCATTTGATAGTTACCTTCTTTACTTGTTGGATTGTGTTTGCATTGTTGAATGAAAATTTTGATTGTGAATAATTATGTGTTGTTTAATGGATGAACACGACTAGAGAAATTTTGTGTTTGTGTCATTTCCTGTTAAGCATGAAAATTATGAGTGCCTTGTTTGTACAAGAATCAAATGACCAATCCTGTTTTTATTCCAAGAACTACAATGCAGGAAAAATAAAGGCATAGACTAGTAAACTGGAATCAGGAGTAGCAACCTTATTTAAAATCCAGTTTAGATAGCAAAAATTGGAAAAATGGATATTGCTGAAGGAACAAATAACTTGATTGAAAGTGTGTAAATAAACAATGAATCAATACAAGTCTTGAAGAAACAACACACTTGGTCAACAAAACTCATGAAAACTTTGAGAAGAATTACTAACATCTTCCTCGAAATTCATGATTAAGTTCATGGTCCTAGAATCCATAGATTATCGATTGAGGCGAAATCTAGGTAAAAACAAATTAACAAGAAGTGATAGAGGCCATCCTTGGCAGTTTGAGCTTTTCCAAGCCTACCCTCAATATATGCTAAAGCATACCCTCTGGCTCCATTCTTTGAGCCAAACAAGCCTTAATTCTTCAAATGACAACAATTGAAAACCTGAATTCCCTTCCTTGCAATAATCCTACAACAAAAAGCCCAACTTATCCAGTTTCCAGCACATAAAGGTCTACGGTAAACGAAGAAACAAGTTTGGGGGAAAAATATTTCCAAATATTACAAGGTAGGAGGAGAAGAAATAACCTGAAAGATTAGGAAAGAAGAAGCAGAAATTGATGAAAAAAGGGAATAAGTTTTGTCTTAAGTGCCTATTTCCTTTGAACAATTAAGGTCGTAGAGAATAACACCTAGTACCCTAATGCCAACCGGTATGGGAGTTACTAGCCCAAAGTTCCTCTAAGGGTAATAGAAAGCCTAAGAGGACAAAAACATCGTACCATTCCCATTCTGAAAAATTGTATAAAGAGTTCTGTAACAAGGAACTCACCAATAAGTGCAAGTGGAAATCAAAATGCCATAAAAAGATTACAAAAAGATGAATCAGGCTAAGATTGAGGAGAAGCAACAAGTACAAAGAAGGAAAATGGCGAAAGTTGAAGGCAATTAGTTAAAAGAAAGAGTGGAAACTGGGTAATTTGCAACTTAAATTTTCCCATTATCTACCCAATTACCTAAGCCTAACATTACAAGCCTGAAAGACTTCGTTGATCTTGAAGGTTGAATTTACCTACATTAGTGGAGATCAATATGAAAAATGCTTCCATGGACTTTGACCAATTTTTCTAAGGAGACTCAAAAGATTAACTAAATTCAACATGAAGATGAAAAGGATCAAGACCTGCACACAATAATGTAACAAGACTTGTTGAATAAACTGCTTAAATACATGATTTTATCAAGGAAATTTGTGATAGAAGTGGAACCATTCTTTTCTTGAATCGAAACCGAAATTTAAAAATGATGCTAAGTTATCTCCTATTTCATGTTAGAAGGTAGAACAAGAAAACCGTGGTCCGAATCGTAAAAATGTCCTAAAATTTAAGCTTAATTGTTTGAGGACAAACAATTCTTCTTTCTTGCTCGGGGATGCTGAAATTTTGTTATGAATTTGATGAGTCTAAAAACCATATTTGATTTTTTAATCCATTTTTTTGAGTTTATTGGCGTTAATCGTTGATTCATATGGCTTAACTCAGAGTAATTTGCTCAAATTTAATTTTGCAAAAATGTAATGAAAGATAAGCGAAAAATCGAGCAAAAAAATCGAAGCAATTTAGCCCGCACAGCTGAGCAGGTCGCAACTAAGAAATGAAAGTCGCAACAGGGAGCTCTTTTGTTCAGTAATTTCCATGTCACAACATCACCAAGACCACAATATGCTGCGACCAAGAAAACATGGTTGAGACGTAAAGAAACTGCTATTCAAAGTTGAAGCCGAGGTCGCAACACCACAATCCGAGGTCGCACGCTGGATCCTGATGAAGCCACAGCGAGGTCTCCGTAAGAAAATTGAAGTTGCAAATCCAGCTCTTAAATGAAGGACTCCAAATTGAGGTCGCGACATCATCTCGAGGTCACGATATGGAACCGAATAGGAGTCACAACAAAGAGATTTGAAGCTGTAACTACAAGAGAAGGAGAATCATAAATGAAGTCATATCATCTGTAGGTCGCAACAAAACCCGGCCGAGCAAGCGTAAGTCCCGCCAGAGGAATCGGCTGGTAACCATTTTGTTGGTCTGCTGACTGAGAGAGGCCGCGACTCAATCACCGAGGTCGCAACCCAAAGAAACATTGAACATTACAGCCATGTCGTGACCTAATATTGAGGTCAGAACATGCAACCGCCAACGAAGTCTTTACTAAGCAAAAGTGGAGTCACGACCACTTAATCGGGCCAAGAACCTAGTGCTGGCGTCACGACTAATCACCGAGGTCGCGACCAATACAATTATGAGCCATCCGTCGCACTATGTTTAAAGCAACTGAGACAACCTGCAACAAGAAAGAGCAACGTGAGGTCGCGACATCATTGGAGGTCACGGCACTGCTTAAAGGCAAGGGGCGTGATAAAAAGCAGCCAAGGACAAATTATTTAGGTCGCGACATATAGCCCTGGTCGAATCAAAGTAAAGACTGAAAAGGAGGTCGCAACCCGAAAAAGAAGTCACGAATTCGAGGAAAGGCAATAGAAACAGAAATATGGTCGCAACTTAAAACTGAGGTCGCACATGCGCAAAGAAGTAAAGGAGGTTCTCGAATTACAACTAAAGTGGTGACAACTAAAAGGAGGTTGCAACCTAAAACCGGTCGTGGAATTGGGAGTTGCAAACGCCTTGGTCGTAACCGAATAAACTTGGTCACAACCGAATCGAATATAAAGGGAATCCGTGTCGCACATCAACCCGAGGTCGCGACTGAGACGTTGGAATTGCTTGAGAATCTAACCTGAGCTTTTTTTTTTTTTTTTTTTTTGTGGATTCGGCCCAAGTTCTTTCTACGCTATAAATAGACAAGATAGAATAGCAAAGTAGTTCGGCCTTCACTACCCAGAGAAAGGGGAAAGAAGAGAACTCATGTATAGTTTGTGAGTAGAATTTTATTTTCTTTTATTTTTATTTTTTTATTTTTGAATTCTTTTCTCGATCTTAATTCGTGAACTGTGTTAAAATGAGGGAGCCGATTTTTATTTCTCAAGTATTTTCTTCTTAAAATTACTACCCGAAAATTTATGAAATCTAGACAATTGAATTCATTTCTTTCTCGCTCTACTGCGATTATAGTGGATGTACGTGATCGGTGCTCCATTTCTTTAATTGTAATGTTGTAATTGGAACGCAGCTCTGCTGGATTTGATATATAGTTAGTTACAGTCTTTGCTGCAAAAATATTGAGAAAATTATTTGGGTTGGGATTTACTTGCTTGGTGTCTTTTTTGAATCGATAAGTTCCCAATGGTAGTACCGAAGTACCGCCGAGAGAATGTGACCTTGCTTTGATTTCAGGATGCCCTCTCGCGTGACACACAGTCGAGATTCCTCGAGAGCCGAGAACATTCGCTTACGGGTATGCTAGACTACCACATGAACTCGAGCTCAAAGTTCATTTGATCAATCCCCCATTCACTCATAATTGAAGTTGAGGGGAGATGCAATATAAATAGTCAAAGAGTTCCACTATCTAAAGGGAAGCTCCTTAACCCTCGTAGCACACTTCAATTAAGGGAAAGGAAAACCAATAGATTCCGAGGATGAGCCACTAATGGAGTTGTAGAAATTTTGTAAGAATCCCGAGAAGGAAAGCAAAAGATCTCGTTAGCCATCAAGAAATGGGTGTGAAGCATTGAGAGAGAAAATGCCCAGATTCAGACGAGAAGCGTAAATACAAGAAATGGGTTTGATCTTTGTTCGAGAGAAGCAAGGGAATTCCAACTGAATATGGAGAAATCCAACTGTAATATTTAGGCAATCTTGGACAAATCCAGATCCATACATAAAACAGAGCAATGTATTTTCGTGTAGGAATTTATTGTTTCACTGTAATTCTTTGATAGTTTTCGTTTCTCACAGGGAACAAATTAGGTCCATGAATTTGTTCTTTATATTTTTGGTTGTTTTCATGTTATTTCAGTTTCTATTTTTAGTTAATAGTTTAGGATCTTTAATTTTCTAGATAAAACTTCACTACCGCCTAGTCCAAAACATGTAATTTCAAGATTTGTGTTGATTCCTAATTCCTTGTAAACTGTGGGAATGATACTCTGTGACTTACATTCGCATTTTTTACTACTAGATGACCTCGTGGCACTCAAGTAGTTGTCATAGACTAGGACCCATATTTTATCCATTGCTTAAGCAATACAATCTCTATATCCGTGCCTCTAACGATGAAGCTTCGACAGTTGTGTCATAGTTGTCCAGCCAAGAAATATCTATCACAAACTTGGATCTTCGATGTCACTCCCAATTGGTAGCATCCAGTTACGAGGGGAATACGAGGCCCAAAATGATAGAATGGGGAATTACTTGGAGTTGGCTCAGTCCCTAATGGCTGGATTGTTATGATTTCCGCAAACGCACGAGTTGTACAAGTAATATAGTGGATCAAAAGTCCAAATATTGATCCCATAGGGAAGGTGTGGTTTTAGCAAGGATTGAGTACCCCGACTACTGAAGTCATTCACTATTTGAGTGACTCAATGATTTGGTGAAAAAGGGGTTTCCTTAACTAAACTAAAACAAAACAAAACAAAACAGATTATGATCAATGTTCACTTACAAGGACTAGGTTAAACTCAAAGAAAGCACTCAAGGAAAGATACTAGGTTGATTAAGCCTGATGCTGAATTTTAGTATTTATGAAGCATTAATTAAGTGAATATATACTTATGCTTGTCCATGAACACGATATGAGGCTTTACACTTTTGTGTCTCCCCTCAATTTCTCACACTAACTCCCTATTCTCCTTTCAGTCCATCCAGGTCATTAAATGTGATACTCTTCTAAGGCAGTTCTTTCCTCGGGAATCCTATTAGTCACGTCTCGATCCATACAATATGACTACCCGGACAACACTTGGATCAATCACCTCTCCGTCCATACGATCCTCACATAATGCTGATATAAGGCTACTCCTAATTAAATCCATCTAGTATTAGGCATTCCTAATTCCCTAAACATCATTGATTAGGTTAATTAGCATTCCACCAATTATTTCACACCTTGCTGAAAAGTCGAGACTAGATTTTAGTATGTAATCTGTTGCCACCAAGGATGCCCTAGTATAGGGATCGAATACCCAACTCTCAGCATGCATTAATTAATCAAAACCTTAGTAACCCCAAGCACTACACCAACCAACATCAATAAAAGCACAAATTCACAAAACTATTCTAAAACATATATAAATCAAACATCAATTTAAGCAATCAACCTTAGAGGAAAGTTTAGCTACTCATTACAACCCATAAATCTATAAAAATCATGTCTATTACATCCATAATAATGAAAGAGATGAGAAGAGAGTGAGAGTTAGAGATACAAAACGAATATGAGATGAGAAATGCTCTAAACTCAGATCCTCTAGTTGATAGGTTCTTCAATATTACACCAAATCCAAAGTAGAATGAACAAAATCACAAACCCTAAAGTGGTTTAAGAAGAAGAGAGGAGAAACCCTAAAGAGGGTGTTCTCCCTCAAAATCAGAACCCTAAACAAGTCTAAAATACTATTATTTATATGCATTGGAAAATGGGCCAATGATGGGCTCAAAACATAAAGTTTGCTGGTCTAGCCCGTCGTCCTTCGCCAAGGCGAAGGCTTCTTCGCTGTGGCAAACTAGATAGTTATCTTTTGATTTATGCTCCCTTCGCCATGGTGAAGGATAGCTTCGCTGTGATGAACCTCTTCATTGCGGCGAAAAGTATCTTCACTACACAACCGAGAGTTCATATTTGCTTTCGGGGTTCAAGCACAAGTGAGTTTTCATTTGCAATGACGAACCTCTTCATCGCAGTGAGGAAACTGCTATAAATCAGCATCTTCCTCTTCACTTGATTTCTTCCATCACTTTGCTTGATTTTCCTTCTCATCCTACAAAAAATAAGCAAATGGGGGATTAGAGCTTTCTTATAAGGTATTGGTGCGAATCTAGCCTTTATGTTGCATAAAACACATGAAATTCATACTATAAATGCTAACAAGATTCACACCTATCATGGATACATGCAAGTCGACGTAGCCCAAGTACCCAAATCGAAAAACCATATGGCCGACACCCTCGCTCCTTTAGCGTCCAGCGCTCTATATCCTTGCTACGTGGAGTTAACCATAATGACCCATCCTTCTATTCATAATGCAAAAATAAACACAGCCGAGAATCGAGCCGAAAACTCCTGTATATCCCCTATCTCGAACTACTTGAGAAGGGGGGCCTTGCCCGATGAAAGAAGCAAGGCTATGAAAGTAAAAGCTCGAGCATCCAACTACACATTGATAAATGAAATTTTGTACAGGCGATCATTTTTCAGTCCATACCAGAGATGTGTCTTTGTTAGGTGTGCTTTAGGTTAGCTTTTATTAGTGCAAAACATAACATAATTCATGATTTTGATGCTAACTAAGCACCCTTCTTAATTATTTTCATGCCTAACCCCCTCTCTTTATGTATTTTGTAGAAATGAAGAAAACGAGAAGAAAATCAAGTAAATTAAGCAAGATTCGAAGAAGATATGCAAGGAAGAAGTTGTGGTCACGACCATAGGATTTTATGGTCACGACCACAAATCAAATATGAAGAAATTGCACAACAAAGATTCATTATGGTAGCGATCACGATCACAACCACGGAAGATTGTCTTTAGCATGGTTGGTTGGTGAAACCACGGTGGCGATCCGCGGCACCGCAGCAGGTTGAGAGAAAGCACGACCGGTGTAGTCCTGACCCTTAACTCTTTTTAAAGCAGCTGTGTTTTATACGTTTCAATGTGGTTGCGACCCGCGGGCTTTTCGGCAACATTAATTCCTTCATTTTGTGTGGGTGTGACCCGCAAGAAGTTTAACGGTCGCGATCATACGACGATTAGGCTCGGAACTTTCCATTTTTGGGCTGTTTGGCGTTTCAGTGTTTTTAAGGTTAACTTTCATACATTTCTAGGGTTCGAACTTTCAGAGAGGGAGGTTCTCTTCTAGGGTTTTCCCTCTTAAAGCTTTGTTCCATTTTCTAGGGTTAGATTTCTTTAGATTACTTAGATTTAGGTTTGGTTTGTAATTGATTATTGCTAGGAAGCATTACCTTGTGGAGTGTGGATTTCAGCTTAGATCTAAGGATGGAAGTCATTTGCAGCTTAAACTACATTTTTATTTCTATCTCTTCTCTTTCTTTAATTTCCTCTGATTTATGTTTATCATTAACATGAATTTGTGGGGTTTGATGTTTGAGAAATGTTAGGCTGGGCATTAATAGGGTTAATCATCAGATTTGATGTTAGATTTGTCTAATCTTTAGTTTGGAGGATTTATGCTTGATTTGTTGTGTTTGGTGTTAAATCTTTGGAATACTAAGGTTTTGGTTAATTGATACATGGTGAGAATCTAATCTTTGATCCTTTTATTAGGGTATCCTTGGTGACGCTTGGATTACGCCTTAAAATTTGGTTCTGATTCTCTTAAGGTGTGAATCAATTAATCGGGATTTGAATTAACTTAGTTAAAGAGGCTTAGGGAGCTAGAAAGAGGCTAGTGCAGGATTTCAACGCTAGAGGGACACTGAATGTATTAAGTGAGGATTGCGGGGCGTAACTATGACCCAGATATGAGCATGCCAGGAGTGGTTCTGTGCGGGGCGTAGCATGACCCGATAGAGCTTTCGAGGAAAAATGCCTTTGAAAAGTATTGCCCTAGCGACCTGGATGGACGTAACTGTGAATAGGTGGATATTACGAGAAAATACAAGAGGGAACACAAAAGTGGGACTCTTGTACTGTATCCTCGGACCAATTCAAGTTATAATTCATTGACTCGAGCCTTATCTAGATGAATCCTTAGACATCGATAAGAGATAACCAACTTTAAGTTCCTCTCAGTCATTTCTCCACTGTTTTTATTAAATTACTCCTAGTTTTCACAAATCACTTTATGTTTTTGTTTTTTTTTTTTTTTTTTTTTTGTTTTTTGTTTTTTAGTATTTTTACAATTTCTCACCAAATCAATGAATCTTTCAAATAATGAATGACTTTAGTAGTCAAGGTACTTAATCCTCACCAAAACCACACCTTCCCTGTGGGATCGATATCTAGACTTTTTAGTCTATTATATTGCACTTGTACCCATTGTGATTGCGGAGTTCATAATGAGTTTTAATTGTCGGCTAGAGACCTAACAAGTCTTTGTAATCGCCCGGTAACTAACAACGAAGTTTTGCTGCAGATTCTTTGAGGGATTGAAACGGTTTTGGTGTTTGGATTGATATTCTAGAAAAAAGTGAAGTTTGCTAATATGAGAAAAAAATAACTAATTTTTTTTGTTTTAGAATAGTGCATATTTTTTTTCTTTTTTTCTTTTTTTCTTATTTGTATTTAGTATACTTCATATTTTTTCTTTTATTTTTATTTTATGAAGATGCTAAGCATAATGTCTAACGAAAAGAAAAATGAGCTCTTCTACACCCTCCCAAGATCAATTTGCCTCTCCACCTGACGAGAGAACCAACATGGGAAGATATCGTTGAAAAATCCTGACCTCTATGACAACGAAACTTATAATTTTGAAGAGGCGAAATTATTTCCATGGCAATCTGAAGTGCTTGTCTCAATCCTGACATTATGCACATACTATCATTCGGGTTAGGGGACATACAAAAATTTCTCCTATAGAAATCCAAGTATGCAAAGTCAAGAAAGTTCAAGTTCCTATTATCAAGAACAAATCAGACAACCATTTGATAAAGACCTATTTCTTGCCTTGAAGGAAGAAATTAAGAAGGATAAAGAAGCTCTAGAATTCCGATGGCTAAACATGGAAACCAAGATGGATGCCCAAATGATAGCAGACATGGACACCAATTTGAAAACTCTTAAGAGAATATGCGTTTATCATGGAAAGAGCGGCAATACGAAGCTAGCTGATTAAGAGAAAAATTCTAAAGGAAAAATATTCAAGGTAACTTCAAGCGAATAAAGAATGATGACTCTGAGGGTTGTGAAAACTAAATTTTAAGCCTTGAAGATGAACTTTCGAGCCTGACATTAGAGTATGCCATAATGCCTTTGATTTTGGAGGGAAAATTTCAAGACCCATCATTTGTTGAGAATAATGCGATTGTTAGTGAGGAAAAGACAGTATTGAAAGAGATGCAAGTTGAAAAGAAATATCCCGAGCTTCAAATTGAAAATGTTGTAGCTAGGGTTGAAGACTTCAATTTCCCCATTGATTCTTTGACTTTTGGCATAGGAGAGGACCAGCGAGTCATCTATGAAAAACGCTTCGCTGCCCTGAAGTCGATTCGCAGTTGATGTGAGCATTAAGGAAATGACCTTGCTTTTGGTGAGGAGAGAAAATGAAGTCGAGCCTCCATCAAAGCATACCACAACAGATGAGGAAATGAGGGTGGTCATGAAGATTGAGAGCTCATTCTCAACCATTAAGGAGGATGCACCTATGATTCTTCGAGATGACACTCTTGAAGGATATAAATTTGAGGCTAACTCTTTCCCCACCAAAGAGTTTGCATTTGAGCTTATCTCTGTCTGAAGATGGAAGCTCATCCCTCACAGCGATGAGGATGAAGGGAGTATTGGCCATAATGGATGAAGGGCCAAATCAAAGTTGTCGGACTTCTATAAAGAGTCTAGCTGGACTCTAAAAACGAAGCAGCTTCTTGGGAGGCACCCCTAGCAAAATTAGGAGTTTTATCCATTTATTATTTTAGTTTGTTTTTAGCTATGTGAGTTTGTGTTGCATTTTGATTTTATTTTAAGTATTTATTTGGTTTTTGTTTGTGTTTTTCAGGACATTGAAGCTAATTAATAGTGAAGGAGTTTCATCAAGACCCACCTCAACTTGAGCCTAATGATCACACTTGATCATCCAGAGGAGTCCTCTGTTCTTACCTTCATATTTCATACATTAAGGACAATGCATGTTTTAATTTTAGGGGTATTGAAGGGTATCCCTAGGTTTAAAAAATTTCCAGCTACTTCAATTATCCTATTTTTAGTGTTTTTTTTTTTTTTTTTCCTTTGGTTTCTTGTGTGTTTTTAGTTTGCTTTTATATGTTTTTAGTTTTAGGTTAATTTTTCACTTTTAGTTTGTTTACGTTTTGGTTGAGCTTGTTTTGAGATTAATGGTGATCTTAGATGGGATAATTGATTAAACCTTCTCTCACATGAAGAAAAGGAGAGATATCTGAGCGTAAAAGCATAATGGTTTTGACCACGTAGTTTGTAGACTAACCCACGTACTCTTAGTATCTTGAGCCTGAAGTCATACCCTTTTAGTAGAATTTGCTTAGTTTAAGAAAATTAGGTGATCGTACATATTTTGATCTCTTGGACTCTAGAACTTATTGATTATCGCTTGAGGGAGAAATCACAAGCGACACCACAAATTAGAAATGATATAAGTTATCCTTGGATCGGTTGAGCTTTATAGCCTAACCCTTTTTGCTTATATATCCATAGTCACCAAATTTTAGCCATATTAGCCATTTCTTTACGGAAAAGCATAATGAGCCCCTTGAACCTTTTGAATACCCTTGATTCAAAAAGAACCTTGTTTACCTAACATGTTGTTTTAATGTTATATCTTGTGGTCTGAGAGTAGTGTAAATTTGGAGTTTGGTTGAAATTAAGATTGTGCTGAATGTGAATCAAAGGAAGTTTAGGGTAGAAAAAAAAATAAAAAATTAGAAAAAGAAAGAAAAATCAAAAAGGGGTTTGTTTGACTTTGTAGCCTTCCTACCTTGAGCAAGTAAGTTCTAAGAGGTGTTCTACACCTAATACCCCAAGAATTATTTAGTGCAGGAGGCTACTAACCTAAAAGCTCATTCAAGGTAGGTAGAAAGCTTAGGAGGTCGAAGCATTGCCTTTACTCCATACCTTTAATTCTATGAAGAAAAGGAATAAAGACTTGATTTTCTTGCAAAAATGGTGAAAATAGTGAAAATTGTGCAAGTTTGGGGGAACACTATGTGATAAAAGATCTGTGAGTTAAGTTTGAGGGGGACACTTACGAAGTCAATTGTGAATAATGCAATATTCTAGAGAACGGACCAACAAGTGGAGAAAAAGGGAAAATGTGTATGTTTTGGGTAAACTAAAACCTAAATGGCCTATTCAACTACCCTTACCTAAGCCATACCGCTCTGAGCTATTGAAGACCTGTTGATCACAGAGTTGTGTATTGCCTATATTAGTGGAGAGTGATATGCCTAACAAGCCTATAGAGCCTTATACACTCACCATGTGAGTGAGAGACCCCCATTACACTCAGGCTCATCTAATTTCATCCGAACTGCAATTGGCTAGAGGGGGAAGACTATACACACGTACTTGAGAACTTTGGTATAGGTAGGTTCAACTTATGGTTAATCTATGATTTTTGAAAAAGTTTATCTCGAAGTTTTCTTTGTTTTTTATGAAGGCAAAGTCCTTGAGGTGAATTATCAGTAATTATCTCGATATGTTGCTTAACATGTTTGTTAGTTTGTGAATGAGGAAAGTATATTTGTTTCTTTGCTTGAGGATGACAAATACTAGTTTAAGGGAAATTTGTTAAGTGTGCTTTAGGTTAGCTTTTATTAGTGTAAAACATAGCATAATTTATGATTTTGATGCTAACTAAGCACCCTTCTTAATTAATTTCACGCCTAACCCCCTCTCGTTGTGTATTTTATAGAAACGAAGAAAACGAGACAAAAATCAAGCAAATTGGGCAAGATTTGTAGAGTTATGCAAGGAAGAAGTTGTGGTCACAACCACGGGATTTTATTGTCACAACCATGAATCAAATATGAAGAACTACGCAACAAAGATTCAGTATGGTTGCGTGAAGCTTGTCTTGACATAGTTTGGTATGGTCGTGACCCGCAGCGCCACTACGACGCGGAGAAGCATATTCAATGTGGTAGCGACCCGAGCTTGTAACCACCGCAACTGACTTGGCTAAGAATTTCCATTTATAGGCACATTTTGACTCATTTTTTGAGGTGTATGTAGGTAACTTTTACATTTGGGGTTCGAACTTTGAGAAGGGAGGCTATCTTCTAAGGTTTCCTACATTGATGCTAATATGGATCAAGTTTTTATGATGCGTCTGAGAGACTAATTTAGGTCTCCACAGCTTGCACTTGGCTTGTTGTTGAGCAGGTTTCTACTTCTTTTTACTTTAATCTATTTATAAATTCAAATTGGTATGCATCACTGCAAGTGCATAGTTTAAAAAGTAATAAAGTGGATTTTCAAGTCCAAATATCATTCTTACAAGGATCTTGGAAGAAAATTTTAAGATCAAGTACCCCAAGTACTCAAGAACATCACTATTTGAACTTCAGCTTTCATTGATTGTAACCTAACTAATAAAAGTGAAATAAGTATATTTTGTACATTTTTCTTTAATTGAAGAATGTTTAAATCTAAAGGAATTAAAGTTTTCTCTAAGATTTAATAAAAACTAGGAATGGAATCAGTGGTATGATCATCAGTTTGCATAATGTTCAAAAACAACATAGTTATGGGTTTGAATCCTAAATATGTCCAAAGGCATATTAGTATAGTCTTGAAATACCTTTGAACCACTATACATTTCACCATTCAGGCCACCATGTTCCTAAACCAAGACAACATGTGTCTAAATAGCTACTTTTAGGATGATTCCCTCTAAGATTTGGTTGTTTTTCCTAAACTAATACTAATCAGCGATTCTTAGGGCGAAGAGCCTTTGTAGACGAGGGGTATCCTGACCTCTACAGCATAATTGGTACCTCGGTATCATTTCGATTAGAATAATCTCTTCCAAGATAAAACGAATTATTCTACCAAAATGAGATGAAAACTCTAAATATTAAAGCTGGTGCCTCCACGAGGGTTGTCATATGCCTTAGGAACACGCTTTTGTTATCACTTAGAAGGGCAAGTCGAGAGGTTAGAAACTGACACACGTGATTTTATCACACTAATATTTGGAGTTCGATTAGTTCTAAGGTATCGATTTAACATCTGCATTGAGATTCTGCTCTTTGCTCCAAAGAACATCCTTCTATTATTAAAACAGGAGGGCATCCTTGAAATAGAAACCTGAAAATATAGTAAACTCTTTTGGGTATACTCTGATACTTATAACAATTCATTACGAGAATAATACCCGATCAAATAAATTTGGTCTTGAATCCTGACTTACATTAAGATAATACAAACATGATAATCGAATCACCGGTCCTTCTGGGGATCTTACCCTTCCATAACTTGATCACATAACAGTAGTGGTTTAAGCAATTTCATTGAAAATGTGTCAAAAAACATGAAGAAAGGAGTTTCTAACAATGTTTCTAGCCTTTCTTTAAGTTCGAGACGATAATGGAGCTACGATATTCAAATATCAAGCTGATATTACTGACTGAGACAGAAATGACTCTAATTACAAAATGAACATTTAGAAGAAAGAAAATAAAAAAAATGAAAAATTATGTACAAAAGCTTCTTCCTCTGTCTTTCTCTCCTCTCTCCGTCTTCATCTCGGTACCAGGTACATATCTTTCTTGCCACATACTTTCGATTTATGGTCTAGTGAATCTTTGGGCTAGAATTCTAGGCGATTTTGTGGACTTGATGAAGCCAGTGAATGAGTTGTCATAATGATAGTTAAGATAATATGACATTCTAGAATCCGTATTTGTCTTCAGACTTTGTTGTGGAATTATCGCGACATCTAGCACATTTGTCTTCAGTTACCTTTGGAAATATTGCTCCTTCATAACATTGGAAATGTCACAACAATTCTTCTTCCATTTGCAGTATACGTTTCCATTCGCGTGATTGTTGAAATGTTGGGATAACTTCCTTCTGCTTAGTCTTTTAAGCTGCTTTTCTTGCTCTTTTTGCTTCTTTTGTTCTTGATTCCTACAAAACAGTAAATTTGGTGAAGATTCCATAATTTCTTATTAAAATAAGCATTAAGGCCTTAATTATGCATGAAAAATGGTCTTAAAACTATATGAGTTTCACACTCATCGCCCTCTTTAAGCTTTGTTCCATTTTCTAAGGTTAGATTTGTTAAATTTAGGTTTGTTTTGTGAATAACCTGGTTTGTAATTGATTGTGCTAGGAAGCACGACCTTGTGGAGTGGATTTCGACTTTGATACAGGGATTGAAGTCATTTTTAAGCAAACTACATTTTTTTATTTCTATTTCTTCTCCTTCTTCCAATTTAACGGTTTATGTTTGTCATTAACATGAATTTGTGGGTTTTTGAAGGTTGAAATGTTAATTAGGCATTACATGGGGTTGGTCATCAGATTTGATGTTAGATTTGTCTAATCTTTAGTTTGGTTGGATGATTTATGCTTGATTTGTGGTATTTAGTGTTAAATCTTTTGAATACTAAGGTTTTGGTTAATTGATACATGTTAAGAATCGGATCTTCGATCCTTTTACTAGGGTATCCTTGGTGACGCTTTGATTACGCCTTAAAATCATGTTCTGATTCTCTTAAGGTGTGAATCAATGAATCGGGATTTGAATTAACTTAGTCGAAAGAGGCTTAGAGATTGGAAGGTCTGAATCTTAGAGGATTTCACTATGAGGGACACGAATGTATTAAGTGAGGATTTACGGGACGTGCTTGTGAGCCAATCTGAACTTAGTCCAGGTAAATTGCAAGGACGTAACTATGACCAATAGAGCTCCGAGGAAAAATGCATTTGAAAAGTATAACCCTATCGACCTAGATGGACGTACTATGAATAGGTGGATAGTGGGATAAAATCTGAGCGAGGAACCTGAAAAGTGGGATCTTTATGCGGTAATCCTCGAACGGAATTCAAGTTATAATTCATTACGACCTCGAGCCCATTTAGATGAATCCTTAGACGCTCCCGATAGAGATAGCTTGACCTAGTTCTCTGAAGTCGTTTTCTTTATTTTGTTCAATTACTCGATTTTCACAAAATCACTTTGTTTTTGTTTTGTTTTGTTTTTAACATTTTAATTTCTCACATAATCATTGAATCTTCAGTAATGAACAACTTTATTAGTTAGGGTACTTAATCCTCATCAAAACCACACCTTACCTGTGGGATCAATATTTGGACCTTTTAGTCCACTGAATTATTGTACGACCCGTGCGCTTGTGATTCCTAACAAGTTTTTAGCGCCATGTCGAGGACCTAACAAGTCTTTGCGATCAGTGACTCACCAGTCATGGGAAAGCGAAAACAAATCATCGAACAAATCCATGGAGGCATTTGTTGAACCCGTATTAGCGTCGATCATTATGTCTGGGGTGACATAAGGGTTTTATTGCTTCTGATGAAAGCGAAATTAGAGTTGTTCATGAGAAGTGAGGCGATCGGCCAGAGAAGGTTCGCGATGTGTCCTTAATCCCAGCCACGACACTCGTTCGTGTCGAGTCTATGGCCTTTCTAAGCTAGGAGCATT
This sequence comes from Tetrastigma voinierianum, assembly GCA_016808115.1. NCBI lineage: Eukaryota > Viridiplantae > Streptophyta > Magnoliopsida > Vitales > Vitaceae > Tetrastigma > Tetrastigma voinierianum. Next base: position 163,208 of record JAEQBH010005057.1, read on the forward strand.
GATATTGTGGGGGCGTCGGAAAGGAGATCACTTATCCTTGACGAACTTTCGAGGAGGGAAAAGCGACAAATTTTGGAAAAGTCCCGCCGTAATTTTCGATGGGGATGCAGAGTAGCATGCAATCTGATCCTAAGTAGGCGAGATAGAGACTCGCCCTTAGAAGGCTGACTGTTGAAATACTTTCATTAAGTCTCCATTGTCATGAGATGTTTGTATTAGCGAACTAATGAAAACCACATCTTTCTCCAGTTTGATGCGATAATTCTTTCTCCGATTTAATGACATGATTCCTTCTCTAGTTTAATGAGATGATTCTTTCTCCAGTTTAATGAGATGATTCTTTCTCCGTTTTATGAGATGGTTATCTTAAGCCTCTAGCGGTATGCCCAGCGACCCCAGGCCTCAGCGGCTTAAGTCATCTGAGTGTTCTTTCTATATTTCCGTGGGAATGTTTTTATGGGATGAATGATTTGACCCTCGTGGCATCGGCCGGGCATTATATGTCTGAAGACAAATGAATCTATTGAATGCAGTGCTCCAGTTTAATGACAAAAGGTGTATTCATTCAAAAAAAAAAAAAGAGTAAAACAAAGATAATTACTGGGAATAAACCACCTTGGGTGGTTTAGGTACATCCTAAGGAAATTGGGGTCTTGGAGATCCCGGTTAACTCAGAAACTCTATAAAATAATATGATGGGTTGTTACTGAAGTAGGTAGCGAATGTTGAGAGGGTCCCCTCAGCAGTTTGGGTGGCGGGACTAAGCTCAGCCCCCAAAGTCCCCTCCCTCGTTTACCTTTGTCTTCCCTTTCAGACCATCGGCCATTTACATTGGCCTTTCCCCGGGTGATAATCAATCACGCGAGTCATAATCTTTATCATTCCATCGTCTCAGTTGTCTGGATTAAGCTCATTGTGATGAATACTTAAGACTCTTATGATCGGTGTAAATAAAACATTTTCTCCATCTGAATAATGTCCAAGGTGTCAAGCATAAATCTGATTGCGGCTGATTCGAAATCATGCGATGGGGTAGTTCTTTTCATGTGGCTTGATTGTCTCGAGCATAGAGTGCCACTTTACCCTTCTTGCATTAGTACACATCAGAGTCCATTTAGTGAAGCATCAACATAAATCACATATTCTTTCTGCGGTCGGTTGAGTTAACCTTGGGCCTCGGTTAAGAATGCTTTTAACACAAAACTTCTTTGACATTTTTCACTCCATTCATACTTTACATTTTAAGATGATCTCGTCATCGAGCTGCGATCATAGAAAACCCCTTAACAAATCTTAAAGTAACCTGTTAGTCACCAGGAAACTACGTATTTACTGTAACTTTGCATTTCTTGGTGGCTTCCATTAAATGACCACTTCTATTTTCTTTGGATCTACTCAGTTCCTTCTTTTGATACAATGTGCCCCGAAAGGACATGATCCCGATACAGCTCACACTTCTTTAGGTTTACGCTCTGATTAACTCTTTCTCAGGAAGTCTCACAGCCTTGCAGAAGGTGTGTCATGACTTTCTCGATCTTTGAATACAAGAATGTAGATCTTATGAACACCGACAAAGCTGATCCATCTGGTCGGAAAACGATTCATTAGGTCCGTAAGGCGGCTGGGCATTGGTGACAAGCGGCATTACGAGGAACTCATATAATGTCCATATCGTGTTCTAAGCGTCTTATGCTGCTCGGCATCTTTAATTTTCAGGCGATGATGCCGGATCTCAAGTGATGTTGAAGATACTTGCACCTTTGATTGATCGAGCAAATCATCGATTACGGGTATGGATACTTATTCGCTACGATTGACTTGTTCGGTTGTGCATAATCGACCACTGTGAAGTGTACCATCTTTCTTCTTAATATGAAAAAACATAGGGAGCTCCCCATGGTGATACACTTGGTCGAATAAACCCCTTTTCTAGGAGTTCTTGCAACTGAATTTTCAATTCCTTTAGCTCAAGTGGAGCCATTCTGTCACAGGTGTAATAGATCTGGGTGTGGCACACAGTGCAATGTCGATAATAAACTAAACCATACGTAATTAATCACAGCAACTTTAGAACACGTGGGAAAGTCACTAACATGCCAGATATGGATTACACTAGGCCTTTCCTTTCTGTTATCGATCACATAAACGAATAGGCTTCACATCCTTTAGCACCATTTTCATAGTGATGCGGATATCACATTAGAGAGGTGATTCGGCCTCGTAGATGAAAATAACCTCACTTGTCATTCGGTGTCATACGGTCACTCTTTTCGTTCTCTGATCGACCTATCAGCTCGATTGTAGGGACCTTGATCCATCCCAGTATCATATCGGATTCCCACTGAAGGATAGCTGATCAAAATCTCCCACGAAAATTCATACTCTTGTATTTTTATGGAGACAAATCTATACACTGTTCTGATAACACTATGCAGAAGCGGGTTCGTCACGAAGATATCATACTCGGTTTCACTCCTCGGTAAATTATCCTATTAAGACCTGAATCATATCAGAGTCATATTATCCTTTATATCTGAGAATCTGATACATGTTAAACAATTTGAAATCATTTTCAAACAATTTCAAAATCACTTTTTGTAGAAACGCTAAACTGAAATACGATACGATAAAGTTGTGGCGACCCCGTGGCCGGTCAGGCGTTGGTGGTCCGACAAAAACCGAGGGATTCGTTTATTTCTTTAAAGTCATTAATCAAATCTCTTTAGTTATGGTTTTATTTAATTTTAGTTTTCAAAAGTGTCGCGACCAGAATCCCAGGCTTCGACCGGTTGGCGGATCAGCTGGGCAGTTTACTCGACATTTTAATCAAAACATTTGTTTCGTTTTATTAAATTTTTATTTTCAAAAGTTTGAAAGCATTTTCATTTGGGTAAGCCCGTAAAACATTCTGGCATTCAAAGACTATTACCACTTACATTTAACAAAATGCATTTACAAAAATAATGATTGAGTTCAAAAGCGACCTGAAAATATGATGTTCGAAAGAAATGGAGTAATGCATATGACGGAGCATACTGATTATTTCTACATGACTCGGAGCTCCTCGATCTTAGGTCTTAGCCGATGTCTATCCACTCTTAATACTGCATTGATAAATGTCGCTAAGCATTTTCATGCTTAGTGGTTCTATCTGATTCATTATTCCATTTTTGTTCATAAATCATGCATTTATAAAATAATGCCTTTATACAATATCGATTGTAATGTAAAGATGCCCATACAAATACGCTTTTCAATACCATCGTTTCGTTGTTCGGTTTTGTGATTCCACATATAAGCAGAGTCGACATCATGACAGTTAGGTTAATTGAATCGCGCACATTTTGTCGTCCGGTAGTAATGTGGTTTCACATTGATAATGCCGTCTCACATATGACTATAGAATTCGAGCATTGCGACATATTAGGTTGGTGAATCCCTGTCTGTTTGTCATTGGTAGTAATGTGATTTAACGATTCAATATTATCGTCTCACATATAACTTTAGAAATTCGACATTCCACGTGATTCGAGTTGGTGAATCCTTGTCATGTCTGTCATTGATGGCATGTGATTTCGCATTAGACCATCTGATTTACCTTCATGGCCAATTCGGTTGGTGGTCGTCATGTTGGTGCGTTCCGATATCACGTTTGAATCGATTTACTTTTATGCGTGAATTAAACTTGTAGCTCGAATACTGCATACATGCGGATATTTGTCGAACATTTCAAATACTAATCATTTAAATCAGTATATATGCATATTTCGCAAATAGAGAGCAATATGAGAATAAAAAGGCGTGTGTGGTGAACAAGCTAGAATAAAGAACAAGTATAGAACAATCTTTGGAATAAAGATCGAGATATAGAACAAACTAGAATAAAACGGGTATAGAACGGACCCGATTATCGATTAGTTTCTTTCTCGATGTCAATCCTAGGTCGGGTTATCGTCTTCACGTACCTGGTCAGTCTGATTATTCACTCTTAGTGATTAAGCGAATAATCATACTAACTTGAATATCGTGAAGCGCGAGACTGCGGAGCGGCGAGGTCTGATGCGTTTTTGACTTAGTCTCATTCTTATTCCTCTAGAGTCTACTTTACTCATAAATTGGAATCATTTCAATGGATTATCTAACTAAAGTTATGGCATTTCATACTTGACTAATAAATTTTCCAATTCTGAGACTGGTTTGTGCTCATTTTCCGAGGTCTTAACTTCATGTTTGACTCTAGGTCATTGTACTCTTTTAAAGCTAAGGTGGTAAGGGTTCTATTCCAACTGGAATCACCCGGTCGAACATAGAAACTCAGTTCGTCCGGCTCTTGAGTTGCACTCTATGTTCAAGTGGAACGAGAATTTGGCTTGCACACTTGGCCCCACTTTGAGTGAATTTTAGGCCACTTAGAAGTTCAAGAATTTGGCAATTCTATTCTTAAGTTTGGTTCTCCTTGAAGTCTATTTTACATTAGCCACTGAATCACTCAATCGGATAAGAAATAGGCAAGTTATAGCGAAGCCAGCGGTGAAAGCAGGAAGCGAATGAAGTGTCTGATCGCACGAGATGTTCTGATGCCCCAAGCCACAGTGGGAATGTCTGGTACACTACTGTTCATGTGCCGTACACCTTCAAAATTTGCCAGTTTTGTTATTTTTCCCACTTTTGATGCGATTCACTCCATACAACTTCTATAATTCACTTAACACCTCGAGGAAACATCATGGAAATCGTGAAATCATCATGACACGGATTGAATTAGCGGCAGGCCTCAAACACAAAACCTTAGATGAAAATCGAAACGCTCACAAAGGTCAACTGAGTGCTTTATAAAAATACATGTCTGATGATTGTGGTTATTTGCGCCGTTGGGTTTTACCTGACGCCTCGACAAATCTGAGTTTGGGTGATCTCTTCCTGAAAACCACTGAAGGGACAATTCTCCCGAACTAAAGCCTTAGGAAATCAAAACACACTTGATCCAAAGATGAAAACATACCCTTGGCTTTGATCTTCCTCTCCTTCTCCTTCTTCTTCCTCTTCTTCCCCTTGTTTTTCTCCACTTGCTTTTTCCTCTCACACGTTTTTCTTGGGCGAAAAATAGAACAATTAGTTGTGTTTGTCTCAGCCTCCTTTTATACTTTTAATTTTCCCATATTGCAATTAAGTCCTTTACTCTTTTAATTTTATAATCTGACTTGTTTTATTTCTCACATGGCCACATCTCTACTCTTTTATGATTTTTATGTCCCTTATGAAATTTCAATTTTATCCTTGTTTTAGTGCTCAAATTTAGGGTTCCATAAATTTGCTATTTCATAATTTGTCGATTCATAGATTTTCAGGAGAAAAACCCCAGTTGCCCAGTTCATACCAGAATATATATTAAATTATTATAAAGTGCAGAACATTTTTGGGGCGTTACAGTGTGTATACTAAACCCTTCCAGATTTTATACCTCTAAGAACCTTCTGATTCCCTATGATTGTACGAAATTGGAGTTAAGTTGTTTAAAAATTAGAAAAATGGTTTTATGTTCTTGAAATTATAAAATGGGTTTAGTCTAAGACACTTTATGAGTGCCATGATCATCTAGTAGTAAAAAAAAAATGTAAGTAGGATATCATTATGAGATTGTGAGAATTTTAAAATCAAATTACCTAACTACTTAAGATCCACACTATTTGCACCTCCTTGTAGCAGTTTAAAAACTAAGGTTGGAAGCGAATTATCTATATTATATTTCTATAATTAAGATAAAATTGGAAATAAAACAAATAAAATAAATTGAATTTAAATCGGTTCTACATTAGAAGTGAACAACGCGAAAGAGGCTGTTGTGAATAATATATTGTGACTCTCTCCCGACTCGATCTAGGATTTGTCAAAGATTCACATAGTGCACTGATTTCTCTCTTAATCTACCCAATTAGATGTCCCCGCTTCTTTCAAAATCGATCTAATCAAGCATTTGTAATCAAAATAATTTTTATAAGATCCGGCATTTTTCTTTTTCAATACTTTTCATACCCCATTTCTTAGGACTACAGATTTTGCTTCCCAAGATGTAATACCGTAAAACCTCTATAAAATGGTTGATGATTTCCTTCCTTTAGATCCGGCGAAGTTCCTTTCCTTGATTAGATCTCAATCTAATACGATCGATCTTTCCATCAGATCAAGGAGAAATATATGATCGTTTAAATCGATAAATAATCCAACTCAACTTCAAACCTGCAGAATCGAATTTACCTAAGTGAACTCTCAGAGCTCTTGGGCCTTCAATACAGTCTAATATACTCCTAAATTGAATGCTCCAAGTTTCGTGACCCCATCTCTCAGGTCACCTGTAGGCCTCCTAGAAATCGTGAGCGTGATACAACTGAGGGTATTCGATACTAATATCGGGAACAATTCAATTCATGAAAAATATCAACTAAATAAAGTCCAAATCCGTGAAATTCTAATTTATGCAAGAAAAGACTATAACTAACAACATATATTCTAGTGGAAGTCAGTACTAAAACTCGAATCACAATCAACAATGGAGTATTGACTGCCAATTTCCACTATAATCATTAAATCGAAAAGAAATGAATTCCATAAATTATTTAGACTTCATTAATTTGCCAAGAATGGAAAAGAGATTAAACTATTTTGATCTAGCTTCAAAATTCAAAACGACATCGTTCAAATCTAGAAAAGAAAAAAACTCAAAAAATTCTAACTAAATCAATTCTAAAATTTATAAGTGAGTCTTCACTCCCCTAAGGATCCTGGTTCCGAAGAGTCGCTTTCTAAAGGTGGACGCCTATTTATACACTTCCAGAAATTAAGCCTGATTCAAAGGCTTCACGTGGATTTTCCCAATTCAATGGCCCAACACTGCTCGTGCTGGGTAACCTAAAAGAGCTCACGCCATGAATCGAAAGGTACCCGAGCTTGCTAAGTCCGCTGTGACTTCACTTGGTTTACGTGAACATTCTCGTTTTAGTTTTTTTCCAATACGAGTCGCAACCTACCGCCTTCGTTACAACACTGCTTTCTTGCATCTCTTCATTCTTTGGTTGTCACTCCGCCTCTTTGTCGCGACTTAATTTGTCGCCCATCCCCTTTGATTCTTTTTCCAACTAAGTTTTCTGCTATATGGCGGGTTTCTTCTAGAGTTTTTCTTTCTCTGAACTCCTTTATCGCCAGCCATGAATTCTTTGTCGCCACATGAATTTAAATAGCTTTTAAAATTATCAATAAAATCAATATAATAATATAAATTAATAATAAATAGATGAAAAACATTATTTTTATATTAATTGTGCTACACTGACAAATTTAAAATTTTGAATTATTTGTAGTCTGCTAAATATTAAATAAAAAGCAAATTAAATTTATTTTTATGGATATATTTATTCAAAATTAATATTTATTTAAGTAAGACAATCATACTTAAAAATATAAATATAATTTTTTATAAAATATATTTTAAATAAAACCTTTGAAAAATTTTATTATTTATATTTTCGTTTGAATCAATCAACTTTAAAAATTAATATATATTTTTAATACTTTTTAAAACACTTTCGCCTCTCTTTCCTTCATTCCACTTAAACTCTTTCATATATTAAATTAAGAATTTCAAAAATTTAAAATAGTTTTAAAATTATCATCAAAATCAATATAATAATGATAAATTAATAAATAGATGAAAAACATTATTTTTATATTAATTAAAGTATAATTGGATAAATTTAAAATTTTGAATTATCATCTCAAGCTAAATATTAAATAAAAAAAGCAAATTAAATTTATTTTTTATGTGATATATTTATTCAAATTTAATATTTATTTAAGTAGTTAATAAATCATACTTAAAAATATAAATATAATTTTTATAAATATATTTTAAATACAAAACCTTTGAAAAATTTTTATTATTTATATTTTCAAGTTGAATTCAACTGGAACTTTAAAATAATATATATTTTTAATACTTTTTAAAACATTTTCGCTCTTTCCCCTTCATTCCTACGAAACCCTTCATATATTAAATTAAGAATATCAAAAATTTAAATAGCTTTAAAATTATCATCAAAATCAATATAATAACATAAATTAATAAATAGATGAAAACATTATTTTTATATTAATTAAAGATAATTGGATAAATTTAAAATTTTGAATTTATCATCTCAAGCTAAAGACAAATAAAAGCAAATTAAATTTATTTTTATGATATATTTATTCAAATTTAAAATTTATTTAAGTAAGCACAAATCATATTTAAAAAATATAAATATAATTTTTTATAAAATATATTTTAACAAACCATTGAAATATTTTATTAATTTACTTTCGCTTGAATCAATCAACTTTTAAAATAAATATATATTTTTAATACTTTTAAAACACTTTCGCCATCTTTCCCTTCATTCCTCAAACCCTTACCCTCTACACTCCTTTCTCTCATCTCTCCGGTCCTCTCCCACAAACTGGCTTCCTTTCCTTCCCACCCATCCCTTCCCTCTCTCTTTATCCCTCTTTCTCTCTGCTCTTCCGTCTCGACACCTCCCACTTTCTTCTCAATGATCTATCATTCGATCGACGAGATGGTTAGGTACTAAATATGGTAGAGGCTACCCTAGCGCTGGTAAGTTCAACAATGCATGCCCCAAATGGTTTTGTTTTTGTTTCATTTTTATTAAAATTTTCAATAGAAGATAGCCCTAAAAGCAAGATCCAAACTTGCTAATGAAATTTTGATTTAAGGTTAGGGTTTTCTAATTTTGTTTATTTCCCCAATACAGTTGATTACTTGTCTTCATTCAAAAAAATAAGATCACGTTTGAATCTAAGGAGTATAGAAAATGAGAACAAATAAGAATGAATTTTGGGTGCATTTTTTGAATCCCTTTATTTATTTTGTATTTTGAGATTAATTTTTATAAGTGAGTAGGTAAAAGATGGAAGCAATTTTTTTGAAAAGAAAATCTAAAGATTAACCAATAAGATATGAAGTATTTTTATTAGAAAACCTAAATGCTCATTAAGCTGGGCTTATGCAAACACTACATCCGCTTCACTCCAACCTCTATGTTCATAAACTTGAATAAGTGTTTCTACATCAATCTCTTTTTCTTTTCTTTATTTTTCTTTCTCTATAAACATTTATATGATTTGATACCTTGAATCCATTATATAGAACAAATCTCTATAATTATATATCTCTTAAACAAAAACAGAGTTCTAAAGTGCTTGCGGGTACACTTGTTAATATGCTCTAAAACCCTTGACCATTTGATTTTATTGAATACATGTGGAGATCTCATCGGGATTGCATAATTTGAATGTTGTAAACATGATAAGTATGAGGATTCTTTTACATTAATGAACTTTTAGCTTACAATTTTGATAATTTTTAAAGTGAATGTCGTAGTGACTAACTACGGTATTACTATTCACGCACTAGTTTGAGCATTATTTTCAATTTTAAACTATTTTATTAATTTGCTTTTTTTTTAAAAAAAAAAAACTAAATATGTCAAAAACTCTATAATTTTTATGTTCATATTTAATTTCATATGAGTGATAAGTTCTGTGCATTGAAATGACACAAAATGTGTTTGATTTGATGGTGGTGAGATTGGAGATCCCATATGTAACCATTTTTTATCAGGTCGTCATGAAACTATGCAAGGTCATTCCAGAGAGTATGATATATAGTTATGGAACAGTTCAAAACTATTTTTTCTCTTTATTATTTGTTTCTCTTTATGTAGAGAGCATAATCATTTTTGGCTTTTATATATATACATGCATTTAACTTCTATTTATATTTTAGGGGACACATAGATGGTGAATTCACTGGTATGGAAAGTAAGCTGTAAGAAATTGATGACAAATCAAAGAAATCGAACCAATGTAAGTTATTATTTTATCTTTTAATTTACTTGTCATCTTTCAATTTTTTTTTCCTTGTGTATATGGTTTGATAAATTTAATTAGTTTGTTAGATAAATCATTTATATTTATTGATTTAATTAACTAGTTACTAGTATTTTGAATTTAAATGCATCTAGATAAGTCATGGTATCACGATAGACGACAAAAAGATACGAGGATGGTGTCAAAGCTTTTGAATTATGTTAAAAAATTTAGGTAATCTTAGTTCCATACAATGTCCATGCATAAAATGGAATATGAAAGTTCATGATATCACAGTTAAGAAGATCATCTATTTTGTGATGGAATCGATCCTGCTATGATGTATGGATATGGTATGGCTAAAACATATGTAATGTTGAGGAAGATAAGTGTACCTTAGATGTCAAGAATGTTGTCTTCTAATACAATGATGATATTTACAAGCCAGGAAATGGTTGAAGCAGCAGAGATCTATTTTAATGTAATCCGTAGAAATTGCTGACTTTGTTAGATGATGCCGAGTGCCCTTTATTCATCAAGGTTGTAGTGGGTCTACTAAGCTTCTGCTTTTGGTATGATTATGCAACTTTTAAAACAAAAATTATGGGTGGAGCGATGCAAGTTTCAATGAGCTATTGCTTTTGGGGTGATGTGTCTAAAAGGAAATCTTGATGCCAACATCAATATATGAAGCAAAAGACATTGTGCGCTTTAGGAATGCACATGAAAAGATACACGCATGTCCAAATGATTGCATTTTGTATAGAAAGGCAAACAAGGACACGACAAGGTCCAAATTGTTCGAATCAAGATGGAAAAATTCCTAAAGGATCCAATAATTCAGCAAGAAAATGCCACAAAAGTTGTGATCTTTTCCCCAATACCCATGTTTAGAAGAATGTATGGTACTCGTCAAATATCGAAAGATTTGATATGGCATTCTAGTGAAAGAGAAGTTGACAATTACGTTCGACATCCAGCAGATGCAGCATCATGGAAATTAATAGACCATAAATGGCCTAATAGTTATAAATGGTTCTGATAGTGAAGTCATCCAAGAAGTCATATAGAAAATTGTAAGTAAATATGTTATTGTTAATTTAATAGCTAATTATAGATTCTTTTATAACTTCCTAATGTATGGTCTATTTATTCATTTATCGTGATGAATATAATAAATGAAGGTGAAAGATTGATCGATACAAGAATCTGACAAAAAGACATACTAGGAATGGCATCGGAACCTTAAATACAGTGGTTTCAGTAAGGGTGGCTGAGGCATGGTTACACCTACAACCTATTTCCAATCTTCCAAAAGAATAAAACAAGCGCTAATCCTTACAACATTTGTTAGAAGAACAAAAACCGAACCAAATAAATAAAGAGAAGATGCCGAGGAAAGAAAATCAGCTACTCAGACTACCACGTCAACTCAGCGAAGAAAATACAAAGCGAGAGAAATTCCTAAAATCACGTAAGTGCTCAATATGTTTCAAACAAAGGTAGTCGCCGCTTAAAAACTCGCATCCAAATAAAACTATTGTCGCTTTTCTTTGATACACAAATGATGCAAATATAGAATTAGTTTCACTGAACAAAGAAACATGCAAAAGGTATGTTAATATTTACTTATATTTGTAGTGCATTTTATTTAATCTTATAGTACTTATATTTTCTAATGTTATTGCTTAAGGGAAAACTATAAATTCATGAGGAATCGATTACTAATATAATTGGATATGGTGGTGATGCTGGATTGAGAATGTAGTACCAAATCACAGGCTACGGAGTCTTCGGGTATTCATAATTATCGTGGTATCTATTGATGTTTGTTTTGATAATGATGCTCTCCTTCCACACAATTGGTGATGATCCCGTGAGTTAAAGATTTTGTTGGTTCTCATACGCATGGCCTCGATCAGCTTATTGATGATCGAGTCAAGGTATCTTAAACCTTTTTAACTTATCTATAAATTTATGATTAATTTATAGTGATAAACTATTTCTTATGTAACGTATGTGAATTGAATTTCATTATTATGAACAAGCTAAGATTGTTCCGCAAAAGTTACAGTTAGAAAACAAAGAAAAGGGTCCATGGAGTTTGTCATATTTAAATAATCACATTGCAAAAAGTTTGGGAGATACAAATACAATAATTGTGGTATTAGATGTTGGTGTCTTTGATTATGAATGGGTCCTCATGAGGTATTATTCCGAGAAGATATCGATAACTTTTGCTCAATGGAGAAAATTATTTCTAGTTGTATTGTGCTATATATGAGGTAATAAGATATTTTTATATTTTTTGCATTTCATATGCAATTACTATATGTTACAAGTTTCTAATAAAAACTGTGGAATTGAATAATTTGATTTGTGTAGCTTGGCTTGTACAAATCCAACTCAAGAAATCAAAACTCGCTAACATGTATGGCTTCATAGACTCCCGATAAGATCTCTATACACTGGATCGGGCCGGAGCATGAATAGATTTTGATTGCTAAAAGATTATAGTACTGTTATGTGGATCAATTATTTCTAGCTCCTTATAACTCTGGGTAAGTAGTTTTTTAATGAAAATAGATATTTTTGATATTAAGTTGTTGATTATTGTTATTATATTTATGAATGGATCACTGGTCCTTGGTGGTTATTGACCCTCATGGGGACAAAGAGCTTGTGATTATATTGACGCTCAACGGAAAAGAATTGAAAGTGGTGTTATTAATAATGTAAAGATTTATTTCTTTTTATTTTATAAGACTTGGCCCTAATTATATCATTTGGAGTCTCACACTATTATACTTTGTTAAATTAATGCTCTCAAAATATGTAAATGCTAAAGTCGATAAAGAGTTGCAAGAAAAAAACTTATTTAGGAGTCTATTAAGGTATATTGAGTTGCACATTCTTTTTAATAATTCATAAAATTAGATCTTATTTGTTTGAATCTTATAAAAACTTATAAATTCATTTTCAAGTATCCACAAATCCTAACAAGTGTTGAATGGCTATTATGTCATCATGTATATGAAGGAGATCATTGAAAATCATATCATTTCAACCGATGAAAAGGTAGGTTATTATTGCGCATTTGATTCATAAGTAGTACTTTTATGGTTTTAGATTTTTATGTCGTATATTTAAAGGCTCTTTTTTCTCGAGTAACTTATGTATATATGCAATGGCGAGAAGGAAAACTTATAAACAAGAAGAGATCGACATTATGTTCCGAGAATGGCCGAGTACTTGCAAGGCTTCATTTGAAGAAATGTTATGATGTTTGTTTATAAAATAAGATTGATATTTGTATGATTAAGATTTTGATATTTCAATTCAATATTTTTGGTATTTTTTGGAATTGAAAGTATATGTTTGTATAACAGATTGGTTATTATACTACGCTTTGGAAAATGTAGTCTAAATGTTCATAGTAGACTACGCTTCAAATAAAAAGTAATCTTTCAGACGCTTGTAGATGGTTAAAAGCAAAACAGCTTCAGACACAATAGACGAGTTGGTGCGTCTAAAAAGCAGTCTTTGTACAGCTTATAGACTACATTTTATGATAAAAAAACGTAGTCTAAATATACATTTTAAAGACTACGCTTTTGACTCTAACTACGAGTCCAAACGGACTTTTTAACTACACTCACACTTTTAACCACACTACCTGTGATCACGCTTTCTTTAGAAAACACAGTCTATATATAAGACTCACGCTTTTGGGACGTAGTCTAATTAAAAAACTGTGGTAGTGGTTATCCACCCGATCGATTTATGTCAACATCAATGCGTAACGAACGCTTACACCAAGAACCCGTAAACTGCCCATAAACGCCCACCTCATAATTGTCTACCTGACGCTCCACCTCATAAACTTGACTCCAAAATTAAGACCTTAAACAAGGAGGTGCCCATCGAGGTGCCAAGGGCCAGTATCAAGCACCCTTTGAAGGTCCATGATGTGAAAGAACTTATACATATACACCATCGGTTTAAGCTCTATGATCGTAACTCCCCTCCCAGGTCTAGCATCTGTATATTTGTTATATTCTAAAGCTATTTTATTTTTTAATTACAAATTATAATTTATGATTTTTTTTTTTTTTTGTTATAGTATTGATATTTATTTTTTACTAAAAAAATTTCTCTTTTCATTCATTTCGATTGAAATGGCCTTTATTTTAATAAGAATTACTATATTTAATTAATATTATAAATTAAGTTTGCAATTTTAAGATAATATAAAACTTAAAAAAATAATACAGTCGTTATTAGAAGTTAATGGATAAATTTTAGTTTAGAATGATTATATTATCTATATAACTACAATTCTTTCATTGAATTTTCCTACTAGAAAGATAGACTCATAATGAGCTGAATGACTTTAAAAAAAATAATTTGAAATTGGAAAATAGGACTATTAGTACGAAGAAAATGAATCAACCATGAATTTGTTATTGCAATGTTTATAGCAATATTTTTTAAATTTCCTACTAATTAAATAAATTCTCGACGTAGTAAAAATGAATTTTAAATATCTTTTATAAATTTTAATTTTAAAATATTTTGGAATTGGAAAATAATTATAGTTGAATATTGAATATGTACATGTAATAAAGATTTAACTTAGTTATAAATTAAAATAATTTTATTTCGTATTTTTTTAATTCATTTTCTAGAATATATTCTTAACTATTATTGTTTTGGAATCAGTGTAATTTATTTTAAAAAATGAATTTTTTATATGGATATATTAACGTCTGTATATTTTTATCTAAAGCTATTTTATTTTTTAATTAGAAATTTTAATTTATAATTTTGTTTTATATTATAGTAGTGATATTCATATTTTATTAAAATTTGTTCTCTTTTAATTTCATTTCTGATTTAAAGTTGTCTTTATTTTAATAATAATTAAATTATATATAATTAATATTACATAAATTAAGTTTTCACTTTTTTAAAGCTGGAATGAAAACCTGTTTTTAAAAAATAAATTATTTATACATTTTTTCTGGAGAAATATTTTTAAATATGAAATATCCTTTTTTTTTTTACTTAAAAATTACGGCCTTCATATAAAATAGAGTATTACAATTTAATATATAAAGTGAATAGATGCAAAAAAAAGCTAAAAACTATTTTTAAACAGATATAAAAACATTACGAAGAAAATTCCAAATTTGTTTATATTTTATAAAGATTTTTAAATGATTTTTAGAATATAATTCAAAAGTTGATTTTCTGCCGTGATGTGGAGTTGATGAATGGGAGTATCATTTTCGAAGAATGACTGGGGCTAAGACGGTGTTGAGGTTGCTGATACAAGGTAGAGTAGGTAGTGGTGTAAGTTACCATCAAGAGCTAACTCCGTTTTGAATCGATGCCTCCCTCCGACAAGGATGGGCTCGAGAATATGTACAAAAACAGTAAGCTGTGATTGGTGGGAGTATTGACCTGGTTGACATGGGAGCCACAATGGATTTTTCCACACTAAAAATAAAAACATAAATATAAATAAACTATAAATTGGAGTAGGGGATAAGGGTTGAGGCTCACGTGAGTCGCACGAGAAGGTTCAGTTTTGTGACAATTGGGGCAATAATAATGATATTGGGCTTAGAAGTCAACACGTGCGTGCTGGGGCCCAACTGATTCTACTAGAGTCCTACTACATTAGGATTGATGTCGGTGGGTCCATCTAGTTTTGTTACCTAACTCTCCTTATCCTTTCATTTTTTTTGGCTCCTCAATTCAAAATATTTGAAAATCCATCGTTAAGAGTTGGGTATTTATAATTCTGATTACTCACATAAAATAAAAATAATTAAAATTATGTTAATATATTATCATAATTAGTAGTTATGAACGTATGATGGTGTATTAAATCTAAATCTGTGATAGTACATATGATAGTATATTAGCAAAATTTCCACTATTTTTATGAAAGTAGCTTGAATCGCTAATACTAATTTTTACTTAATATGTCTAATTAGTTTCAAATCGATAATCTCAGATCTATTTTTCTTAATTTTTTTATAATTAAATACTTTACTATAATATAAGAAGAATTATCCCATCGGTACTTAACTTAATTTTTCTTTTCATAACTAAACAGTTTACTATAATGTAATAATAAATTATCCCTATTGGGACTCGAACTTTAAACCATTATCTTCAGATGTTTTACGTTTTAAAATGTCAAATAGCTTTACCATGAGAGTTATATACGAGAGACTTCTTATCATTTAGTTTCTTTTTCCAATTAATACGTTTTTCATGTAGTTCTCTTAACTTATTCATATTTCATATATGGTCATGGGTATTCGTTGAGCCCATGAATGCTAGAATGCATGGTAAATTTTATAAATCCCCTTTAATTTTCTTTTTATAAACAAGGACCCCATTGGTAAATTATGTTTTTACTGTTACTGAATAATTTAAAAAAATAATTGAAGACAAGCTGCAAGTGCTATTCATTTTATAGAATAAAAGAATTTATCCATCGTTATTGGGAATGGGACGCGGGCCTCGGTCCAATGGGTCAAGGTGGGTTTGGTTCTCAAATTTTGAAGGATTGACAAAAAGTATTGGCCTGAATGGAACTCCGGCGCCGGACATTGGTCTGGACCCAATAAGCCCACACCTATCGAGGTTTGGGGCCAAGCAGTCTAATTAACCTGGCTTTTGTTTTTATTTTTTTATTGATTACATATAAATAAAAATTATGAGACATCGTGGAATCCCCGCATTTTTACACATGCTGCTTCCTACTAAAACGCGGCACTCTTCAGATTTCTTAAAACCACTTTTAAAACGGTTTGAAATCGTGCTCATTTTTGTTTTATTTTTAAAAGTAAAACAAAATAAACAAATCATTCAAATACGATCATGATAAAAATAAAAATAAAAAGACAGTGTCTTAACCCGAAATTAGTTCCTGACAGGCTATTTATCATAAAGACGTAATGTCAGAATACCCTGCTCTTTAAAGCTGTTTCTACTAAACAAACTGGTTTAAAATACGCTTTTTAACTAATCAACTAATAAATACCAAATATAAGAATAACAATACAAAAGACGTAAAGAAGCATATATAAATAAATAACTGCCAAAGCTCAAACGGTAAAACGCACTCGACGCATACGCTGTGTCAAGCAACCACCGTAAACAACGCGAATGCAATAATAAAATACAAACTATTCACGCTCAATTAAGATTTCGTTATAAATCATATTTCAAAGATTTATTCAAAGCCGATAAAATTAACGTCGGTTCTTACCTAAAGCATATCATTTATACGACAAATTAACTCCTCGCAGATTCCATTTTATGCGAATCAGATAATTAATCACGCTGCTTTAACGCTTCAAAACTAATAAATCAAATTTCGAAAATCAAAGTCTGAATCGTTTCGAGACCTAATCGAGATTTTAAATCGGATTGAAATCTAGATGGGATACTGTCCTAATGGACACCACCTTACACGCCACAACACAATGGTGTGGCTGAAAGGAGAAATCAAACCTTATTGGACATGGTGGGGTCTATGATGAGCTAGTCATATATGTCCAAGTCCTTTTGGGGAAATATGCACTAGAGACTACTTCTTATATCTTAATCAAAGTCCCATCAAAGCCAGTTGATGTTATCTACATGAGATATTAATAATGTGTTAAACCCTACTTTCTCATTTGAAAGTATATATTGTTCAGTTACGCTGCATTACGCTAAAATAAGTTTCGGCACGCGTCGTTTTTTTCATCAACTTAATAACTTTTTTCGAAATCACGCTAAATAAAGACTTAATAAAGATTAAGTATTAAGACTGCTTGCTTTTATTTATTAGAATAAAGAGTATTTACAACGAAACAAATTATTTTGCGCTCCTGGCCCCACTCGTTTAACGATACATGCTTAATTTAATTTTAATCTGCTCTTTAATGGGGTTCGAGTTTATTTTCTCAAATCCGATACGCACTGCATTGTTACTCTTCCGAAACTGAAAATTAGAAATTTTCAAACCCGCAAACGTTAATAAAATAATAAATCACGGGTACATTCATACTTGTAAAATTTAGATATTTGATAATGAAACGGATCTGCAAGCCAATTGTCACAGTCTAAAGAACTCCTAAAAAGTTTCATTTGACCTCAGGACAAACGGAAATTTTTTCGATTTTCTCGATGAGTCACAAGAACCTGCGACGATATTTTTTTCGATTTTATGCAGAACTAATCTCGAATGAAGAATACTTAACTATATATCCAAAATAATAATAATAAGCCCCGCCCCGATTATATTTAAAAATATTGTTTTTATTATTTTATTTTATACTTTAATATAAATAATTATTATATTATTATAATGTTTTTAATAAATAATTTATAAAATTCATAATATTTTTATTTTTATGAAAAATATTAATTTTAATATAATAAAAATAAAAGCAAATATAAAAAATTAAAATTTATAATAAACAAAAATAAAATGTAAACTGCAGAGTTTGGTGAATTTTCTATCTCCGTTTACCTCGCTTATTTTAAAATAGATAAAGTTAGAATTGTAATGAACATGGAATGGATGGTGGATTTACATCCAGTCCCAGTTATCATCCCAGAGCAGAGACATCTATTATTCACACGATTCGAAGCTGATTTATGAATTTGATGCTGAACAGAACAACATCTCACTGCCACAGAACTTTCAGTACCAAGGTTAACAGGGAATTTGTGGCGTTTTAATTTAAACACAATCGGATTTCAAAATAAAACACTCAATCCGTGTGTCTACAGGATAACTATAACAGCAGGAGATCACCCAACTAACAGTGAGTCACTGAATTGTGTCACTGAAGAGTGCCTAAGAAGACGATGATCCACTGAATGAGAATGTTATTCATCAGGATGAAGTAACACCTAAACCTTCTGAAGCACAAGCCCTTCGTAGGTCGAGTAAGATACGTACTGATCCTGAGAGATACGGTTTTCTCATAACTTAACAAAAAGACGTATTGCTCATAATGGGTGATGAGCCTACTACCTACAAGGAAGTTCCGACATCTAAAATCGACTTATGGTTTGTAAACCATAAGCCGAAATGGATTCCATGTATGAAAACCAAGAATGTGACCCTCGTCGATCCACCAAGGAATAAATCCCATAGGGTGTAAGTGGGTCTTCAAGAAGAAGACCGCATGGAAGGTAATGTGGTTACCTATAAAGCTAGACTTGTAGCTAAAGGTTATCGTCAAAGACAAGGGATTGACTATGATGAGACTTTTGGCCCAATGGCCATGTTATAATCCATATGATACTCCCGGCCATCGCCATATTACGATTATGATATATGAAAATGGATGGTAATGATTTTCTTAATGGAAACTTTATAGAGGATGTGTATACGCGATACAATCCAAAGGGTTCAAGCATCCGAAGATGGCAAGAAAGTATTCAAGCTTCAAAGATCCATTTATGGATTGAAGTAAGACTAGGAGTTGGAATATCCAATTTGATGAGATCGGTCGTAGAGTTTGCCTTCTCGGCATCCATGAGCCTTTTGTGTGTTAAGAAGGTAAGTGGGAGTGAATCAGAGTTCCTAACATTGTATTTGTATGTAGATGATATATCACTGAGAAAGGGAATGATGTCTCAACATTACAATCGGTCAAAATTTATATCTAAGAATTTCCATGAAAGACCTTGTAGAAGCAACCTATATTTTTGGGGATTATAGCTCCAAAGATAGGATCTAAGAGGTTCTTTTGGTCTTTCTACCATACATAGAAGACAAGCCCTTGGTAGCTCGTCTTCATTCATTACCCTTGGGACTACTACACTCTCGAAATCAATGTGTCCACAAACATAAGATGAGAGGACTCGCATGAGTAGGATTCCATATGCCTCCGCTATAGGATCCATCATGTATGCTATGATATGTACTATACTTGATGTATCATATGCTCTAAGTGTCACGAGAAAAGATACCTTTTACCCGATCCTAGAGAGGGTCAATAGGTAGCTATCAAGTGAATATCCCCAAGTACTTCTGAGAAGAACTAGGATGCATTCTGATTTATGGGAGATGAGATAGTGATCTCCAAGTGAAGGTTACCATGAATCTACAAAGGTGGATGGATGACTCCAAATCAACTGCTTACGTGTTCACGATGAATGGTGGAGCAGTCAGTTGGAAAAGTTCCAAACATGAGACAACTACTAAATTCCACAAACTGAAGCTATAGAGCACATTGTAGCTTCTAAGGCAGCTATAGCCACCTGGATAAGTGAAGTTCATCATTAACTAGAGTGGCACTAGCATTGTTGATCCAATACCACTGTATTGTGATAATAATGGAGTCATTGCGCAAGCAAAGGAACCACAGTCTCATCAAAGATCCAAACACGTGCCTAAGAAAGCACTACATTTGATTAGAGAGACTTGACAGGCAATGATGTAATCACATAGAAAGTGCCCACTTATTAGAATATTGTTGATCCTCTCGACTGCCACTTCCCCAAAAGAAATATGACTCAGATGTTCTAGCCTTTTGGTGATGAAATACAAAGGCATTGGCTTTATAAGCAGGAGATTGTTAGTGCTCCTAAAGGCAATCACCTTTAGAACTTATCAGAGGCCCAATTTATATAAATAAACACATCTTCATTAACTCATATTCATAATTTTGAATTGATAGCGATCTTTAATCAATTAATGAAGTCCATGATACACAACATAGCATGAAGGTCATCATGATGGATCGCGATAATGAGATTTCTATAATGTGTAATTACGCTTGTATCTAAATGATCCTTTTAGTCATAGGATCAACAAGACTAGATATTGTTTATCCTGATATACTAGCACATGCTGTACTTCGATTTGATCAAGCAAGATCTCATAAACTTTGATCATGTTGATGATTAAAGCTAGCATGTGGATGCTTGGCTAAGAGAGTTATACATCAAGACTGCTATGAGAAAATCAACGGATTATCTATGCAAACATCAATGATATTCTTATCATAGTAATGGTGCAAGTATCCTTAGACTTGATGTGCTTAAGAATATTTGGATGCTAATTATGTACTTTAACTTCAATCCTTGTTGCCTTTATGAGGTTGTTTATAGGATGATGATTGGGTACAACTTGAGGTATTCGAAAGTAATGGAGTAGCCAATAATGGATTCACCACTCGTGATAGAAAGAGTGATACCTCAGCCTCTCAGAGGGATTGTTACTGGAATTTATGACTCGAGTGGAAAATGCTATGAAGAGAGTCTTCGATGGCATGTTTTATGAGTAATGGATCTCAAAGATGATAAACACACTTCATTAGTCAGATGAGCTACCTAGGTAGGAGCTTAATGTGCATACTCTATGCTCTAACCCAAGTTGAGTATCGACGGAGGAAAGGAAAGCATTGCATGGTATATTGCATATGGAAGGTCAAGAATAAACCATCGACTCTTTCAATAATCGGGGGTCATGATGTGTTACTAGATACCGCTCATGACTTACTCAAGATCAATGGTTGATTTGAGTGGCCAATATAATCGAACTGGCGAGTCACACACATGTGGGCGTATTTAAAAAGACAAAACTGGGCCTTTGACTGATCCAAGCGAGGGAAAGTAATTCGATATGATCCAAATCTCGAACAAGAATGTTTGGGAACTAGTCTAGCTCAAGATTAGAAGAATTATTGTGCCATTTGGATGGCCACAAGGGTCATCGGGCTCATTTTTAGGCCCAAAGCCCATGAGATAGCAGAACACATGCATGGATATGCATGTATCGGCCACCCCACACCCAGGGGTACTGTACTCCTTTCTCCTTTTACAGACTTATAAAAAAGCCTCATATCTGAACCTTAAACAATTCAACCATCATTCTCATATCAACGAAGAGAGAAAACATTTATCTTAGCTTCCCTCTTAGGTTTTGATCTTTGCTAGCACCAAGAATCAAAACCTAGCCATTTCCTTTGGAGGTTTTTATGACGCCCCAAAATCCGGTGGTCCGTTGATTAAACCATCAACCTGCGGAAGCCTTGTGGATATCGTGTAACCCGATATCACATAGTATGTCCCATTCACCGGGACCAATCATTTCACATAACCGATTAAAGCCCCGTTTCAGACAGAGCCTTCCAACTATCTTGTATAAAAATACAACATGCGAGGGAAAAACGATACTGCAACTGCTTCGAAGTTCACCTAGGCGACACACCTTCGCCCAGCGAATCTCCTTCGCTGCGAGGCGTAACCTCACCCAGAAGGATACCGCCCCAGTTTCGCCAGGCGGCCTCCACCTTCGCCTAAGCGAGGCAATCCCAAAACTCGCACGACCTCACACACAAACCCATAAGAGTTTTGAGTTCAACTCTTAACATATTATTACATGTCAACATTCATTTATTACAAAAATAAATGTTACAAAACAATTACAGAAGTAATTATAAAGTCACATGTTGAATTTCTTCACTCTCGAGGCTCCGAATGAGAATCCCCCACCGGCACATTTCCCGCACCTGAAATGTTATCCCATATAGGGTGAGTCATGCCCAATAAAGTAAATCCCATGTGCTTACTCCCACCTAAGTGCAGGCAAAATGTTTATACTTCACATCAACATTCTAAAGAGATAAGAATATGTCAATTCTAACTTGGAATTCTACATGTCATGCCATGAAATGAGATGAGACCCACTCATGCACCAAGCCCGAGTCTTTGCCGACTCCACCATACCCAAGTCTTTACCGACTCCCATACCCGAGTCTTTACAGACTCTCATATCCGAGTCTTTACCGACTCTCATATCCGAGTCTTTACCGACTCCCACCACACAATATGATGTCTATGTGTGATAAAAAAACGTCATTGATAGATTACATTTAATGATCCTTTCAAAACAAAAGTCATGTCTTTATAACCAAAACTTTGGATGTCATTCTTCGAATGAACATTTTATATACAAACCATTGTGTTTTTATGGGTAGCTTTGATTTTGAGTCTCACCACAGTTCCGCACACCGTCTGTTATACACTTTCGACTTTCACCAGAGTGGTGGTAAAACCAAATTGTGTTTCACCAAGGAGTATCTAACATTTCTTTAATTACCCGACACAAATTTTATGCTGGTTTAATCGTATAATTGGCTGACTTTGTCCAATCCAAGACGAGCCCACTCATCAAATCATCAATTCGATGTTTGATCCTAACCATGCACCCACACTCCATGAAATAAGGATGTTCCCATGATATGCAATGCAATGTGCCATTGCAAGATAATGCCATGTCCCACATGTAATGAATGTCATATGGACAATATAAACCATACAATTTATCTTGTATCATGAACAATTATATCACATGCATATAATTTCCAAAACAAACATTCATTCAATGTTAATACATTTGAACACATATATTAACATTTATCAATCACTACCACAAGCATGTTATCACATATCGAGCAACAACACACTTAATCCTCAAGGAAATGTATCTAGTGCCTACAACAATGTACCCTAACAACCCTTAACCCGGCTCTAACCGGCCATGAAATCGATAGCAAGCCTTGAACAAGCCACAATTCCGGCCAAACCCATCATTAATCCAGACACTTTTCTTAATCTAAACAGTCCTTAAGGGCAAGGATTTCAACTAAACAAATTTAAACCATGCTTTGAGCATACTATGGACACTTCTAAAACTGTGCCACGAATCGCTACTATCGAGCCACAAAATCCCCTTAACAACTTGTATGTGACTTCTCCGATTCACTTTAGGCGAAATGTAATACAAAGATGAAGTTGGCCCAGGGCGAACCCACCTTTGCTCCCGCTAACACCTCTCTCGTCTCTAAGCCTAAGCCTTCCCTTCGTTGAGGCAAACACCTTCGCCTAAGCAAAGCTCACCTTCGCCAGGCAGCAGGCAAGCCTGCTCTAGGCATTTTTCTCTCGCCTAAATAGTCCCTAACACGCTCCACTATTTTTTACCCAAAAAATCAGCCCAAAATAGGAACTAAAACCATATAGTATAAGAACCCTACCTATTGAAGCGTTGATTGCACGTGGAAGCTCCCCGCCTAAATCTTCGATTTCCCAAAACTCCTCCTGGATCTTCTATGAAACCTCTTCTTTGTACCCACGCACAACTCTTCAGAATAAGAATCCCAAAGCCTCGCCCAATAAAATCCAATCCTGATAAAATCTGCTTATGAAGAGAGAAGCCCCTGGGTGCCTCCTCTTCTCTCCACAACCAAAATAGGAAAATGAGCTCTTGTGTCCTAATCCCCTTTTTTGTTCTAACTTAACTTTAAGTTAAGGGAGTGACCCACGTCGCGCCATGTGTCCACCCTTGCTCGGGTCCATCTCTGCCTCGAAACTATTTATTTTGTCTCGTTTCAAGTTCAAATTATTTTAAATGAACTTTACTTAAATTATTTCTCAAAATCATGTCTTTGGGTTTTTACCGAACATCCGTTGCCTCGAATTCGTGAAAAATCCGACTGTCTCGGAATTCAATAAAATTCATCTGAGTAACTAGATTTCGCGAGATGAACCCAATGGTCAGGCCTCATTTCATTATCCAAGATCTAAAAATTTTAGCTCCGCATTCAGATCAGACGACACTCCCATCATGGTCTTTCTCAAAATTTCAAATTTACCTGGGTTTTATAGTTTTCTCCTACCTTTGTGTGGATCACTATTGAGACGCTCCAACTCCGCTAGTCGTTGTGGTCTTCACGCGACCCACACCACTGGGGCTGGATCTACACTAAAGGAAACCGTGATATACCCACAGGGAGTTTGAAACTTAAAAATGTAATCGCCTTCTCCCTTTCTATGCTTGTTGGTTGATTTTGACAATCCAAGAGATCCATGGAGGGGATCAAGCATGAATATTTTTTTATTTTTCCGTTGTGCTAACTCTAATGCAGATTGTGCTCAACCCTAACTATATGTTCTTTTTGTTCATATACATGCTCTACTGATGCTAGCCTTATCAGAATCAGACTTCCTCGCTTCAATCTTTGAATGTCACCATTGAACTCTTACATAGGTGATTCCTAATCAAGGAGTAGCTCATATTACTTTTCTCTAACTTTCCACTGCATATGGATCATTAAAAGCATAGTTTAACCATCTTCTTATGAGGAAGAGGCTACAAAGAGCTTCTCTAACTAAGATACAAAACCCTACCACCTCCAACTCTAGATGAGGAAGAGGCTACCAAGAGCTTCTACCACCTTATTGGCAATTCTAAACATAAAACTAAATAAAAAACAAACGAGGAAATCAGCTGGCTATATGAGTCGATCCAGACTCAGACAAAGAATCACACCCATGTCGGAAAAGAATCTAAAAGCTTCTATGAGCGAAGCATTCGCACAACCATCACTAGATCACCAACACTGAACCGCCACCACTATACGCTCTAATGTGATCGACAAAAACACAAAATAAAACAAAGTAAAAGCCAAATTTGTGTGGAAGAATTACATTATTGAAAAAAATCCATATCTATTGGAAAAAACCCAAATTATTGAGAAAAAGAAGAAAATATGCGGAGATATGATTTCAGGCCATTCTTGGCCTGAAAATCACTGCTCCTTGAAATCAGAAGAGGGACTGGAAGGGGGAGCAAAAGAGAGAGGGGCGACTAAGGTTTGCAAGAGTGTTATGGTATAAATGACTTAGAAAAGACTTATGAAAAAAAAAACAATTTGTTTATTAATTACTGCTCAGGATTAAAATGATTTGCACTTAAATATGATAGTGGTGTGTCGGTTTCCTAGTTAGTTATAAAACTGAATTCTCACTTTAAATAAATTTGACATAGCTGACTAAAAGTCCAAAGAAAAATCGGGAAATTTTCTGAAATTTTGCAAAAATTTCCAATAATTATCAAAATATTGTCGATGTATCCCAAAATTTCAATGTAAGTATTAATTTTGGTTTGAGTAGATTCTTTAAAATGTGACAATTTGAGGCTCAAACATTAGGATTGAACAACCTAACATGTAAAACTTATATTATGATTTATAATAATATCTGATGATGCTTTTTTAACTGACGGCCGAGCGTGTTCGGCCATTTTCACGGACCTGATTGTCAAGGGCCGGTGGTCCGCAGGTTCTGGGGATTGTCGCGGACAAGTGAGATCGCGCACACGGCCGGGTTAGGATCGTCGCAGTCACGCCGGCAGGCCTGGATGCCGCACTCCTCGCAAAAACAAGGAATAGTTGGTTTGCGAGGGCTTCTACCAGCGTCATCTGACGCCAAGCCACTCTTTCCACAGAAAAGACGGACTGCTTGTGGCGGCGACCGTTGCTGCAGATAAGCCATGTGATCTTCTACCAATGGGGGCGGCCTCAGATTTATAAAGAGGATGCTTTACCAATGGACATGATTATGATACTTTCCTATCGGATGATATTTTCGAGCATCGGATTTGATTATATATGGTGCCAGAAATTTCATTTTGAATTATTTCATTTATTGGTGGATCCTTGTCATGAACAATATCGCGAATTATCTTACTTTCCTAACTAGTAAGATTTAGTTTGATTTGCCGTATAATATATTATCGGCATTATTCTATTTCCCTTTATCTACAGAACTTCTACACCTACCTTTGGCCGAGCTGACGCCTTCATTCATCAAGACCAAAAGACTCAATGCTTCAAATTCGGGCATACGAAGTGGATTTGGCCTTCATCCCGGGCCGGCAAAGGCCCGACGTCTGACCGCACGCCTTTCGGGTTTAGCGAGTAGCCCGCCAAACATTTTTCAAAAACCCTATCAATATCTATCTTGTGTAATTTGTTAATGTTAGAGGAAAAGGGTTGAAAAGCTTATATTACTAGAAACATAAACATAAACTTTCAATATTCTTCTTCCATTGCTACTTTAAAATTTAATCTCACTATCTAAATTTTGACATATCTAACTTAATCAACCTTAGACCTGAGTCCAATTTAACCGATCCAAATCTAAACTCGAAAATCAAAACCATATCTGACTTAAACTGTAATAATATCAAGTCGAAATTAGATCAAACAACTGTGCTGGATGTCCAGTATCAACTCTGGATCACCTTTTGATGTTCTTTGGTCTAGGTTGACTCCACTTAGGTGGCAAACCTAATATAATCTAGTTAAGTTGTAACTGGCTTATTACATTTTGTTAGATTTTTTATGATATATTCATAAAATGCTCAAATTCTTGAATTTGATTGGCATGCCAGTATAATCTCTTCATAAATATTGGCTGTTAGCTTACCATGGTTAAACTTTAATCTTTTGTGATCGTTGACATTTTAAATTTTGCCATTATATAACACATGGTATGATCATCTTCCCTTGACAAATAGGGTTGAAATGGGGAACTATAATTAAAAACTGAGCACAACCATAAGTTTTGATTTATTTTATCATATTGTGTCAAGAAATGACGCAGAAAGTTCCTTTGTACTGGGATTTAGAAGCCAATCACATGAAGCATCTCGTGAATCAGGTGAAGCATCTTGTAACTTTTCCAATTAAAGTACCATCCATCCCAAAAGGTTTATATGCACGTTCGGATGGAAGTAAACTAACATGAAAATAATATTAATTTCTTATATAAAATATGAGAATTCCTACACAAAAAGTAGATATGCACTTTCGTGTGTCTGAAAATATAATATTTAAAATTTTTTAAATTTTTTAAAACTTAAAGAATTAAATTATTTTCTACTTAAATATTGGGCTCGGGTTTGAAATCAGAAAATAAATAATTTTTTTAAATCTTATATAATAGAGATATATAAAGATAAAATAAAATAAGTTTGACTAAAGATATAAAATTAATTATTGAGTTTAAATATATTTTTATTTTCTCAAAAGTTATTCCTATTCTAGTTTTTCTTTTATTTTCTTTTCATAAGATTTAGAGTTTTCTTTTTGACAAATTTTATTTTTATGTGAAAGAATATTATTTATTAAAGTAAAAAAATTGAAACGCAATCCATTTAATAAAAAAAATGTTTTATCTGCTTTTAAAAAGGAATAATAAACAATATTATACAGTGACGACTCAAGAATTTAATTTAGATGAGACATAAATTAATAAATATGAACTCTAATCTAGTGGTATAGGATCTTATAAATTCAGATGAGGCATAATAAAGGTTTTTTATTCAAGTACACCTCTTTACAAGAGGAATAATTTTTTCAAAAAAAATTATAGGCATTAGCTAGGTCAGTACCTGATAATATAGAAGAAGTTAATAATTATTTTATTAAAATAAAAAATAATATTGTTACGCCACCTTAAACATCTAATAAAAAAATATAATATATGCATGTTCCTTGTAGTGTAAGAGAAATTCCGCCATCATTTAAATTGTTTTATTGATAATGACAAACTGAACCAATGCTGAAAGATCCATTTGCTCATTATTTGAAATTGAGAACAATGATAGAAAACAAGAAGATAAATGAAAAAAAAAAAAAGAAGAAGAAATTGACAGTGGGGAGGAAAATGCATGAGAAAACATGACATTGTGAACTCCTGCTTTTGTTTTTTTTTTTTTGTTATTATGCGTTTCTTGGGCTTAAAAGATAAAACTCGTTTTTATTTTTAAAAAATTATTTTAAAATTGATTTTGAAGTGCCACTTATTTTTATTTTATTTTAAAATAATAATTAAAATAAAAAATAAAAACTTAAATGCGATTTCTAATGTTAAAAAATAGTCTAGAAAACTAAACCTAAGGTCCATAACGCTATTTATCTCAAAAGCACAATGGAAGCGCATTACCCCTTTAAACCTAAAGTTTGGTTTTTACCAAAACAAACTAAGTTAAAAATACTTGCTTATTAATCTGAATTGAACTGATACCAAAGATAAATAATAATAATATAATAACACAATTGATAAATAAACAAACAATGGCTTTAAACACTAAAATAAAATAATGACTGGCTGTTTCTTTTCATACATAACTCACATCGAATTACAAACAAAGCTTCATTTCATAACATTTCCCTCTGGTTTCGGGGGAGAAAAGAAAACTCGTCCTCCCCTTTGGCTCTTAAGGAGAAAAGAAACTGCCCCCCAGCCTGCAGCGCCTGCTTGCTTCAAAATTTGTTTTCTTTTTTAATAAATGGTCTTCAAGCAATTCTGCTCGTAAGGCAATCTTAAGAGATGATCCCGATTTTGGGCGATTTCAATTTGGGAGGCTACTTCAAGGTCAGCGATACCTGTCATCAAGTAAGTTTTTAATTTTTTTTATTTAAAATTCTCTTTTAAATAGTTATTTTTTAATTAATTGTCTTGTATATATATTAAATTTATTAAGTTGTGTTTAATTAATCATTTAATTATATTTTATGATTTTATTTTTCTTTGCTGTAAGTATATTTTCTTGTTTTTGCTTCTATTTTAATTAAAATTGTTTGTTAATGTTTTTTTATTTAATAATTCAATTTTATTTTCCTTAACCCATGAACTACTTAACCTAAATTATTATTCAAATCCCACCCTCTAATTTCTAATTTTTAAAATTCAAAGTGTCCAAATTTTAAAATTCAAAATTCTCAAATTCTCATTTTCTAAAATTCAATTTTTCAATTTTAAAATTCAATTTCTGTTTCACTTACTTTAAAATTTCAAGTTTCTTACTTCAAAATTACAAATTTTGAATTTCAAAATTTATGTCCTAATTTCAAATTTAAGCTCTCTCACTTCTGCACTCTAATTTTCAAGTTTCCACCTAAAAATCATGCTTTAATTTCCAAATCAACTCTTCCAATTTCACTCTAATTTTTCAAGCTTTCCACTCTAAATTATCACCCTAATTTCAAAATTCAAATGCCCTAATTTCAAAATTCCATTCATTCAATTTCCACTTCAAATTTTCAAGCTCTAATTTAAAATCTGCCAGCTTCAATTTCTAATTTAAATTTCTCAAATCTCAAATTTCCTAATATTAAAATTTCACTTAAATTTTATGTCATAATTTTAAAATTCAAGTCTCCCAATTTCTAATTTTAAATTTCTAAATTCCAAATCTCAATATATAAAATTAAGTTGAATTTCAAAATTTAAATTCCAAAATTCCAATTCAAAATTCTCAATCTTCAAACTTCAATTTAAACTTAATTTTCAAATTTTCAATTTTAAATCAATTTTAAAATTTTAAATCTCATGATTACTTCTACAATTCATAAAATGGAATATTATGTGTACAAATAAATGAGCCTTGAGTGAGGCCCAATATTCCATATTATTTGAATAAATAATTTGACTTAATCTATAATCAATTTCAATTAAATGTTATTTTATTTATTTTTTATTATCGCACCCAATATCAAGCTTCATAATCGATAGAGCCTTTCCAATACGCCGTCTGTGTATACAAACTTTTTTTTATCTCGATTTCTCATTTATTTATTTATTTATATGTCTAATCATTTATATATATTTGATGCGTTATCAAGTCATTTCTTTATCCATTAATCAATTACCAAAAGCTCATATTTTCCTTACTGTTTTAAAACCCAAATTTAGGGGCTTAAATAAAGTATTACGCCCATTGTACATTCTCGATATAACTTGACTCTGACTTATAATTAGTTTATTTTAATCATCTTTATGACAAATATATTTATGTTTTTATTTTTATTTTGTTTTCCTTTCTTTAAAATAAAACAAAATAAGATGACATAAAACTGTTTTTAAATAGTTTTCAAAATAAAAATAAGCTTCACCCAAGTTAAGGAGAAACTTTAATAAACAAAAAAAGTGGATCCACACTTATTAATTGGAACCTAAAAGGATAATCAAATTTTATTATCGCACTAACATCGCTTCCTAATCATACTGGGCTTCTAATCAGTTGTCTAGGTACACAACTTTTTATCCGACTTCGCTTTATTTATTTATTTATACGCTTCATTCATTTATATATATTCAATGCTATATCGTATCATATTATTTCATTCAGATCCATTAATCAAACAGCCAAAAGTCAGATTTTCCTTAGTTTATTTGATAAAAATCCAAATTAGGGCTTGTGATGAGGTAATACGCTTCTATTGTATCTTCTCGATGTTAACCTCACTTCGGACTTAGTATTCAATTTTTTTCAGACCTATTTTTCTTACAATGAGTCGTATAAAATAAAATAAATGATTTATTTCAAACCATTTTTAAAATTAATATTTTAAAATACAAAGTATTCCCACTTCTAAAGGAATCTTAATAAACAAAAAGCTGGATTCATGACTTATTAATTGGAATACAAAAGTATAATCAAATTATTGAAATATACTAATATTGCTCTAATCGATAATGGGCTTAACTGGGTCTGTGCATACAACTTTTATATCTGACTTTGCTTATTTATTTATTTATATGTCCATTCATTTATATATATTTGATGTGTTATTGTATTGTTATTATTTATCTTTGGTATCCATTAATCAATTAACTAAAAGTTGTATTTTCCTTAGTTTATTTGATAAAAATCTAAATTTAGGGGCTTAGATGAGGTATTACGCTTCCATTGTATTTTCTCGAAAAGAATTCCGATCGTACTTATATTCAATTTTTCGTGACCTATTTTTCTTATAATGAGTCGATAAAATAAAATAAAATGACGATTTCAAAACCTTTTAAAAAACATAAGTCTCAATTAAGTATGAGAAACTTTAATAACAAAAAGCGGGATCCACACTTATTAATTGGAAATACAAAAGTATAATCAAATTTTATTGTTACACTAATATTGCTCTAATTGATAGCGAACTGGCTATATCCAGCATACAATTTTGTATTAGATCGCTTGTCTATTTATTATATGTCTATTCATTTGTATATATTTGATGTATTATTGTATTATTATTATTTATCTTTAATATCCATTAATTAATTAGTTAAAAGTTGTATTTTCTTTAGTTTATTTGGTAAAAATCCAAATTTAGGGGCTTAACTTATAGACATGCTTCTATCAGATCTTTCGGGAAGAATCTCGACTTCTAACTTATATTCAATTTTTTTACCTATTTTTTCTTATAATGAGTCTTATAAAATAAATGATTTATCAAACCCTTTAAAAATAAAAATAACTCTCACCTCTAAGGAGAAACTTTAATAAACAAAAACTGGATCCACACTTATTAATAATTGGAACACAAAAGTATAATCAAATTTTATTTGCTATACCATTATCGGCTTTAATCGATAAATAGCTCTAATCCGCTATCCGTGCATACAACTTTTATCCGATTTTGCTTATTTATTTATTTATATGTCTATTCATTTATATATATTCGATTGAGTTATTATATTGTTATTATTTATCTTTGTATCCATTAATCAAATTAGCCAAGTTTATATTTTCCTTAAATATTTGATAAAATCCAAATTTAGGGGCTCTGGTGAGGTATTACGCTTTCATTGTATCTTCTCGATAAATAACCCGACTCCTCGAATCTTTATATTTGAATTTTTCTAAACCTATTTTTCTTATAATGGTCGATAATAAAAATAAACATTTATTTCAAACCCTTTTAAAATAAAACAACTCTCACCTCTTATGAGAAACTTTAATAAACAAAAAGCGGGATCCACACTTACACTGGAAATACAAAAGTATAATCAAATTTTATTGTTACACTAATATTTGCCTTAATCGATGGCTTCTAACTGGTCAGTCTGCGTGATACAACTTTTATATCCGACTTCGCTTATTTATTTATTTATATGTCCATTCATTTATATATATTCCAAGATGTGTTATTATATTGTTATTATTTATCTTTGTGATCCATTAATCAATTAACTAAAAGTCACATTTTCCTTTGGGCTTATTCGACAAAATCTAAATTTAGTAAGCCAGATTATAGATTACGCTCCATCAGATTTTTTTTCGATAAGAACTCGACTCCTGACTTACATTCAATTTTTCTGCACTCATTTTTTCTTATAATGAAATGTATAAAATAAAATAAACGATTTACTTCTCAAACCCTTTAACAAATAAAAATAAGTCTCACTGTTAAGTGAGAAACTTTAATGAACAAAAGCGACCAATACCATTAATTGAAATAATGTATGAGATAATGAAACGGTCTGTTTTGGAAAAAGGGCAATAGCGAGTGGCCGACGCGTGAGAGAGATGACTTCTAAGTCCAAGGCGAGGTTAATGGTAAATGCAAGTGGCGATAATTCAGCTCAGAAAAAGAAAAGAGGAAAGTGCATGCAAGTGGGGGATGTACATGTAGTAGAGCCTATAGAGAGAGAGAGAGAGAGAGAGCATAGCCGTAGTAGCTAGGATGACGAGGCTAGTGCTTAGAGGTTTCATATTTATGGACGTTTGTGGGGGGGAGGGGGTAAGGAGGGGAAGGGCACTTACGAGGAAAAAAGGACAAATCAAACTTACGCTTTTGCGTGTGTGGAGGGGAAAATGACTCATACGCCCGCCCACAACTCACAACTCACAAGGCACAATTTTGTGGGTAAAATGAAGCGGCGTATGGTTGACAACGGGGTGGGGAGTAGAGGTTTTGTCGCCTTCCTATTTCGTCCCTTATTCGGGCGTTTTTGAAATCTGTCTAATCAAATTCTTTAATGCAATTCGGAATTCTTATTTTTGTTGCCTGTTACGGCTAGTCTGGACTGGCTTGAATCTCTTTATTCATTCCATCCTTGATATATATTAACTTTTTTTTAAAGAATTTTACTTTATTTTATATATATATATATATATATATATATATATATATATATATATATATATATATATATGTTTTAATATATGGTATATGTTTTAATATATGGTAATAATAAATAAAATTATAAAAAATATATTATTTTATTTATTTATAAAATACATTAATTTTATATCTTTAAATTTTCAAAATAAATATATAAAATAATGGTTAAATAGGTTTATAATGAATTTTTCATACCCATTAGATCTATTTCTATCTCGTTTAATTTTTTAAATAAATATGAGAAATGATAAAAATTAATTGCTTAAATTGAAATTTTATCAGAATATTTCGAACTGCTTTCATTGTCATCGCTTAAATAAGTGCAAACGAGATATGGGCGAGATTTTAAAGTTTTTTAAAATATATAGTTCTAGGAAATAATATTTTCAAAATATTACACAAAAATAATATTTTCAAATCTAGGGCCCAGTGTCCAGTTGGGTTCAAAATATAGCTTCATCAAAAAAAAAAAAAAGTGAAATCGTGTCTTTAAATAATATGGTTTTATTATAAACATAAACAATAAAATTATGTGTTCAAGATACACCTTAATATAAACAAAGCTGCGACTTCAAAATAACATTTGAGCATAAACAAAATTGTGACTTTTAAGACATGAATTTAGTATAAAATGATCAACCGGGCCTTTTGACATGATTTCATATAAAATAATAAGTTATATATCGAATACACAACCATATTCAAAACTATCCTTTAAAATTATAGAACAATAATTCTCAAACTAAGATATTTTCTAAAATTTTGGAACTATATATTCATAAAAAAATCGACCAGGGTAGTGGTCCAAGAAAGCCACCCTCCTCATCCCTATTGAATGGGAAGTGTGGATCCTGCAATGGCTTTGAGTTTGCTCCTTTCTATTGTTTGTCTGAAGCAAGGAGGGGATGAGCCATGACATTGAAAGAGAGCTAGGAGCACATACTTATTTTTTCTTCTTGGTTTAGGATACCGTCCTTTCTTCAAAGCACTATATTTGACAGTTGCTATGCAAACTTCAAGGGTGGATTTCTCTTCTTTTTTCTTTTTCTTTTTAGTTTTTAGGACACTGTCCTTTCATATCAGTATCAGTGTATCACCACCCTTGGCCTTGACAGTTGACAGACATATTAGGGCAAAATTTTCCTTTTGTACATACTACTGTTGCCTCACCAAAATCATCTGGATTATGTTTGAATAATATTAATTTGTCCCACAATTTTGTCAAATTGTCTCTCTAGCAAAATGCTATGGCTATGCTAAGCTAGGGCAATTGCCCATGCATACTCTTTAAAAAATTTAAGTTTGTTTTTGGTTCCATAAAATTCTGAAAGGAAATGCATGGGAAAAAGAAAAATAGAAATAAATCTTATATTATTTTTATGTATTAAATTATTTTGTTTATTTTAACTCATTGGTATAAAAAGAGTTAGAAAAAATCCTAGTCTTTTTTTTCTTTTAACTTCTTTTTTTAGTCACTTGTCTTTCAAGTAAAAAGGAAAATATGAGTGATTTTTTGTTATTCTCGATCTAAAATCACACCTTATACCTTTTTTTATCAATTTATTTCTTATTAAAATAATTATTTCACATAGATCTAGATTTTATTTTGTATTTCATGATTTTATTATTGTCTTGTCGTGACATTTGGTTTTCATATCATCTTTTACATGCTGCTTTTCATCATTCTCATATAACATTTTATCTAGGATGTAGATTTCATTCAAAAGAGAAAACATATTCGATCAAAAGAAATAACAAACGTTGTCAGTACATTGTGAAAAGTTGGAGCCGACAGACTTAATGACTATATATTATCAAATTCATAAGTTTTTGAGCCAATTTATTATGTTATTAACATGAGTGTTTTTCATCCTTTATGATTTTTTTAGCAATTTCGTATATGAGTTTCTATCATTCTATAATTAATTTGAATCAATAAAATTATTTTCAATTAAAAAAAAACTCACTAGTATAAAAGTAAATAATTGAAAATATAAAAGTTAAAAAAAAAATAGTAACTAGAAAATGAAAAAGGTTTTTGTCTCCACAAGTAAATGAATAGACTATTTTATGAAGAATATTTTTTTTTTCTCTTGTTAGATTAAAAATAAAATGAAAATTACTTTCTTTTTTTTTTTTTTTAACTGGCCATTTTTATGGAAATAGGTCTGGAATATTGGAGGAAGGGGTGATGATGGAGATGAAACTTGAAAGACTTGGAAAAGGAAGAGATGGGATTGATCCTAATGCAATATACATAGACTATAGATATCAGTCCCTTCAAATATATATTTATTGACTTTTGGGTCCTTTTTTTGGACCACTTCACCATTATTACTTTGACCATCCAGCAAAAGCAACTCACTTATTGGTTAGATAAGCTACCTAAGATCTCATCTCTTTACAGTAACCTAATAATGACCAACAGTAAACTCCCCAAGTTTTTTTTTTTTTAATTGTTGCCCCCAAAATTCTGCCCCCTACACTGCCCCAAAATTTAATTTTGAATTTCCATTTACTAAATAATGTCAAGGAAATTAATTGACCATCTTTATAGTAAAATTAATACTCTCCTACGCATTTTTCTTCATCCCATACTCGAGTTAAGGTAATAAGTCGTAGGAAGGACCACATGTGATGTTATTCTTTGTTAAAAAGAAGAGCTCCTTAGACCGTAATTTTAGGAAATATTTTTGGTTTCAAGAGCAACTCCAATCTTTGAGTCATATCGCGCCGCTATCCCACACCGCAATACGACACCTCAACGACTAAAATCATGCTTTCACCCGGCGCGGAGCATCGAGTGCCAGAACGCCATCCAAGTATCGCTGTAATTCGCTAACACGATACGATTAACCGGCACGATTAACTGACAACGTTTGGTGAGACCTAACGGTACCGTGATAAACGGCCACCTGCTTATCGACGCGACAACGGCATTGCTCGCCGGTATACTTAACCCGCTTATAACCCGCTTACCCGCTTTAACACCGCTTCCTACCGCCGCTTTACTAATAGTCGCGACCAGCCCGCTGGGAATTAACGCGACACGATTAACCGACACGATTAATCGACAACGGGTTTGTGTGAGACTCTTAAACGGTTCGCGGATAAACGGCCAACTCATTTAAATAAGTTTAATAAACGGTCGGTTCGTTAATATGTTTTCAATTCACACCCGCTTAACTCAGAATCGCTTAACCTAACTCAACATTTCGACACCCCTACATCCAAGGTTTTCAAAGCGATATATCTACAACTTCGTGAGAGACCAGCCGCGAAAATAACGGTCATGGTTACTGTTCTCCAACGCCATATTTCATCCCATATTCGACAAGTTTAATTACATTTTTTAATAAAAACATTAAATTATTAAACGACACCCACCCTTTGGCAGATCACTATCGAGTGAAAATGATCAGAACACTATCTGGCCGTTGCAAAATGGTATTCGACACTTATTTTTTAAGAATCTCATCGAGCCGTCTGCTGCCAGTTTAAAAATATTAAATATTTGTTAATTTAGAAATAATTTGAAATTTTATTTTATATCAAAGAATTGTTTGTGATGTTTCTGTGAAAAGAAACACTTTATATAAGTGATTCTCTCAAAAACACTTATGTAGTTAGTTTACTAAAACATTTAAATTGAATCAGTGTTAATCAAACTCAAATAATGATGCTTCTAACCTAGTATATATATTTTATAGTCTGGCAGGGATTCTTTGGACTCAAGAATTATTCTAATATAAGATCTTTTTGTTTTTTAAAACAAAAATTGCAAAACATATTTAAAAATTAGAATATTGTTTTAAAAAACAAAAAGCAAATTATTCTTAAAAGAATATCATGCAAATGTGTGTAATGATTAAACATACATATTAAATATAAAAAGTAATTCTTTTAAAACATATTTAAAATATAAATAACTAAATAATCTTTATTTTATAAAATATCAATATATAAATCTGTTTTTAGAAATTACTTTAAAAATTATCTAAAAACAAGTACTAAATAGGTTCACAATCTTTCTTTTTCTTTTTAAACACTCAACTACACCATATATTAAGATAGAAAAAATAAATGCGAATGTGTAGAAGTAGAACAACCTTTAAACTAAGATTATATTATTTTAAACAATTAAAATTTAATGCAATGCATTTTAATAGGAATTGAAAGCTGTTTTTTGAGTAGATAATAGTATTGGACTCCCCAAATTGAAGCAAAATTTTTGCTTAACAAAAAGTCGCTATATGATCCCATGGCATTGAGGCATCGGACCATAATGCCACAACATTTTATGACATTACTAATTACATCATTTGAAAACACACACAATCTTCCCTCAAATACCATTTAAAATTAATATTTTAACTATTGATGATATATATAGATATAGATAGAAAATGACTTGATTAAAAAAAATAATAAAAGAATCCTAGTTCCATCATAGCCATCCAAAATTGGAAGGCTGATTATTTAATTGCTTGATAATATAACTCCTAAAGTTCCTCCTTTTCAATCAACTTGCTTAAGTTAAGCACTCATTCCTTTTAATTACACTTAGATTCCCTTTTAATAAAATATCTTTTTTAAGCTTGCTACATATGATGATTAATATGAAAATAATTCAATGATGGGACACTTGTTGTCCCAACTTTTTTAAGTTTTAGCCACCACATTACATATTTCTTATGTAATTTTTAAATCTTCCTCATGTTTTAAGTAATCCAATTCTTAAGCCTCGTTTTAAACTCCTTCATAATATTAAGTTTTGGGTTTAGATATCATGAAATGTTGTTATAACAACCTCTCCATTGATGTCTAACTAGAATTTTTGAACATGTATCAAAAATGGAAGGAACATTAAAAAAGGTAATAATTTAAGTTTGACATTAAGGATCATAAGGAGACAAGATTATCCATTCTATTAAAATAAATATAAATTGATTTGAAGGGGGAGAAATGTACTTAAATCTATAACAAATTCATATCTGATGGTGTGACTGTACCTCATTCCCTTCTAATTAAATATCACATTAAATTTTTTTTTATTTTTTTTCATTCTTCAACTTTAAAATACATAAGATTTTATTTCTATAAAAACACATTATAATTATCTGCATCGTTACGAATTTTTAAAACAAATCAGTGGATCGTTATGATTACGCCATTCTCCATGGCATGTTTTTTCGTCTCTTCATTTTAATGGACTATTTTAATTTTTGGATTAATTAATGATTGATGGGTTTTTTTTTTTTTTTTTGGATTTTTGCTAAAGTAATTTGCTTTGAGTGTTTAACTTGTTTGTTTTTAGTTTTTGATAACTGTTGTTAAAATTTTGGCTAATAAAAAAAACTCAAATATTTAGTTTTGACTCTTTTTTAATGCTTTTTCGGATGATTTTTCAATTTAAAAAAGAACTAAATATTTCATGTATGATTTAATTTAAAACTAAAATAATCCGTTTCATCCTCATTAAATAAAATCATATATATTTTATAATTTTTATTTAAAAATTTATTCTCTCAAAATTAAGATAAATTTTAAAAGTTTATTTTTTATAGAAAAAACAAAAAACAAAATACTTAATCCTGTTAAACACTATTTAAAGCAAAAGTTATATTTGGGTAAAAAAAAAAAAAAACAAGACCTTAATCAATATTAGAACCTTGCTTTTGTAAAAAAAAAATTGAATTCAATTAATATTTATATATTCCTATCACGTGAGGCAACATTTTAAGGTTACTAGTCCGAGGTGTTGATAAACAAAATGTGGATGATGTTGACATGTTACCAAATTTAAACCTTGTAGTGAATACTCTGATGCGTACTGGTATTGTTGTAGCTGTCTCTATTCTATGATGAATCTTACCTATTGTGATTGATTTTTTTGCCAAAAATAATTATTTTTTCTTGAATTCAAACCAATTTATAGAAATAACTTTACGAATAAGAGAAAAGAATAAAACTTCCTGTGATAATTAAGTTATAAAGAGAAGAGTTTTTTTCTTGTTGGGCTCCTATTTTTCCGTAAATTAAAAAAGTAAAACGCTGCAAATTATATAAGTAAAAATAAAAGAATTTTATATAAATGTGTTTTGTTTTAGAACTTGACGAAGTATCTCTTGTACATATAATGGGACCTCGGTTCTATATATTATGGATTTGGTATGGATGTGTCACTTAATTGCATTTCTTTTCTCCATTGTTATATAGACAAAGATCTATTAATTGCGGTTCTTCTCTATTCCCTTTGTGAGACAAAATCGACAAGATCAAAAATCTGATTTTATGGATCTCAGAGATATAATGCCCTATTATATGAGATAACAACATCTCAAACTATCCCGCATGAAATTTGTTTGGTCAGTTGATTTAAAATAATTCTTTTTAAGTTTTAAATAAATATCTCAACATCTCCACTAATACACAGTTTTTT
Organism: Tetrastigma voinierianum; assembly: GCA_016808115.1. Lineage (NCBI taxonomy): Eukaryota > Viridiplantae > Streptophyta > Magnoliopsida > Vitales > Vitaceae > Tetrastigma > Tetrastigma voinierianum. Next base: position 203,354 of record JAEQBH010005057.1, read on the forward strand.
TCAGATTCCCATTTCGTCCCGACCCTGGATTCGACTACTCGTAACTCAATGCTCAACATCACTATTAGATATCGCCAACTCATGTACCTACGACCATTCTACGCACAAGATAACTACATCTCTCTTATTTCCAGTATCGACCATTTCAAGTAATACGACCAAAGTCGTCCTTCAACAACGATAACTCCGTCGACGTCTCCTCCCAAATCCGATTATACTTGGCCGACAATATCAATCATTTTAACGAATTATTTAATCATATCTATGCTTACGTAGTTTCTTCCACCTCTACTACATATCTAGTCGCCCTCGAGAAGACATATGTCTCTCCCTTCTCATGCACGGATCATGGTCCATCGCCGTGACCATAGCCCCAAGGTATCACCATTACATGTACATGCAAGATGTCAAACACAACGTTGACTTTCTTGCTTTCATGAATGTCCCCGTTGACTTTGATAGGCTTTTTGTTTGTGTCTTGAACAGACTGGATCTGGCTTACTTGAACTTATCTCATGCTCTCTAAGTTCGAGAGACTCTAGGTATGCCCGAGGAATTGTTCGAGCACCTCCTAAATTACGAGGCCCAACTTCATATCTTGGCTCCGGGCTTTGCTCGCCCACAAGGATTGCCACACATTGCCGTTCCTCATTCCATCGCCTACCGAATAACCATGGCGCCTTTGACCCCAACCATTCTGCGCCTGTGCACATCACCCGATGTTCCCCAACCCGACCTTCACCAACCCAGACGAGTGATAGTTGATCTCGCATGCCTCCATGTCTCCACAAGACTCGACCCACCCATCATAGTTCCCGGGGCATAGTTTCACCTCAAAGGCCACAAATTTCATGTGATAACCGCACACTCGTCGATACAATGCAAATATCTACTCCACTTTGCACTCAAATTCTCTTCCGTTTACTCCTACCCGTGCTCATACCACCTTCACTACACCTTATGCCCACACTACAATCCATTCCTCCACTCCTAGTACCTATTTGGATTAGGTTGTTAATTCAAGGCGCCTCTCACCACGCGACCACGAATCTTACTACCTTACACTTCATGCGCCAGACATCATTTAACAAATTGATTATTGGTGATGGCTCAGATTTATCAATTTCCAACATTGGCTCTTTCTCCATTACCTCTCTCCCTCCTTACACCTTTATTTTTTTTTTCTAATGTCCTAAATTTGCTTACCATGTCAAAGAATCTTACTGTCTCGCTCTGTGCCAATAACCTTATTAATGTCCTATTCTTTAAATCGCTCTTCATGCGCGGTGATAGTCACACAAGGTCACCTTGGTTCGTGGGCAACGGAGACGTGGTTCACATCGGACAAAGTCGGGCCTCATTTCAAATTTTTCACTCTAGCTTTGTTATCCTCAGCTCGGTCCTCCTTTACCGCTATCTCTATGTGGTACAGTCATCTTGGTCATCCGTCATTGCTAAGTTTTCAAAAATTTCTTAGTGTTTTAAGTATTTCTTTTCCTGAAGAACATTTATGTTCCTTCTCTTATAGCTCATGAAGAATTACTAAAAATCAATGTTATTTCATAAATCAAGCACGCCTATTCCTCTACACTTGATGTCACATTTTGATGTGTGGACTCTCATCCGCTTCCTCTCGTGGTTTCATTTTCAAGTTATTTTGTTGACTATTTCACAAAGTATATCTAGTTTTGTATCCATAACGCCTTAAATAAGATGTTCATTCAACCTTGTCAGTTTCTCTGCCAAACTTGTTAAAAAAAAAAAAAAAAAAACTGCTTTCTCGCCTTCTAACAATTGGCTTTAAAACATTCATCGATCATGTGGGTGGAATTCCTCGCTTCTTCGACGCCTCGGGGACTAAGAGAGCAACCCATCTCACTACACCTCCCTACAATCTTGAACATACGAGGTATTCCTTTAACGTCGACATCGACATATTGTTGAAATGGGTCTCACTCTCTTGCATCAGGCCTCCATTCCTTGAACTTTTCTGGCCGTATGCTTTTGCTACGACTGTTTATTTAATCAATCGAATGCCTAAATTTGGTCTCTCTCTTGGTTCCCTGTTTGAAAAGTTATTTGACACAGTTCCTGACCCATCCAAACTCCATGTTTTCGCTGTTTACGCTTTCCTCACAAGGCCCTTACTCTTCCCACAAACACGACCCAAAAATCTTAGTCCGTGTGTCTTTCTGGGCTACTCCCTTACTTAGAAACAGCTTCTTCCTACAAGCTGCAATTCTACTCAAAAAAAAATCTTTGTGTCTCATTAGGTCAAGTTTGTGAAGAATGTTTTCTTGCTCTCTTCCTCCCCACCAAAGATCGCCGGTAATAGACACCTGACTTCGCTCCTCCCTCCTTCGCTCACCCTGAGACCTCTTCTAGCACCAGCCCAAATTTCACTTCCCGAGTACTCCTCATCACTCCACCCCAACCCCCACGCCAACTAACATCCCTAACTCACCTTCAGCCAATAGACCTGTGCTTAATCCAATCACCCCGTCGACCTTGTGAGTTTGCATGCTCGACCACCCACACCTTCCATTAGGTCGTCTTCCTATCACCTATCAGCCCGGCACCCTCCCCTCCCTCTCACCTAGCCATACTCCTAACCCCTTACCTATCCCCCCTTCTCCATCAAACCATCATCCCATGCAAACCCGATCTAAGAGTGTCATCATCAAACCCAACCCGAGATATGGCCTCACTACTGTCTTTCCACTTATCTCTGAACTCTACACTGTCGCCTGAGCTCTTCAAGATCTAAAGTGGGTTCAAAGCATGCAGAAGATGAGTACGATGCTCCTATCCGACGACATCTGGTCTCTCGCTCCTCGAGCCAGGCAAAACATAATGGGCAAAATGGGGTTTTCGTGATCAAACAAATATTGATGGCTCTATCGTCAAGATAAAGCTCACTTATCAAGTGCAAAGGGCCTTCATCAATGTACGGCATTGATTTCTCACGACTTCGCCTTACGATCAATCCCATCACCTTCCAGACTACGCTCGCATCAGACCCATCAACAATGGGGCCTTCACCAACTTGATGTTAATAATGCCTTTTTCAATGGGCATCTCACCGAGGATGACATGAGATCCTTAGGTATCCTAAGCCAGAGACACTCGTACATTGCATAGTTTTTACGCGACCCCACTGCAGAACTCAAACGATCGTGATCTACAAAAGTGCTTTTCTTATATTCTTTAGTACTAACCCAATCTCCCGGAGTTCTACAAAGCAACGTACTGTTGCTTGGTCTTCCACTAAGGCCGAGTATCGTGCCATTACGCTGAACCGTGAACAGTGAAGTCGCTACATCTGAGCTTCATCCTAAATGAAGTCCCCGCCTTACCCCATTCCTGACAACCTGGTGTCACTTATCCTCTATGCCATCTCATGTTCTTCCTACTTCTCCCAGATAAAACACCTAACAAATTGATTATCACTTTGTCAAGACCCACTTAACTCGTCTCACCGCGCTGTTCTGCTCTACCAGCTGACTAACTTGCTTCTTCCCCTCACCCAAATCCCTCTCCGCCTCACCTCCTTTCCCTACGTATATTTAGATTTATTGTTTACATACACCATCTGAGGAGCACATTGTAATATATTTAGGATTCCTTTTATTGAACTTCAATGCTTTTACCTTTTTATACCTTATATTGGTATATTTATATACTTCAACTCTTTTTTATAATAATCAAGTCTTCTTTTATAATACTAGAAAGAACAAGATAAGAAAAGGAAAAAGGTGATTAGGATTTTTTGTTTTCAGAATCAATATATATATATTATGATTGATTTTTCAAAAAACATATTTATAATATGGATATTAATTTTTTTTTCAAAAGAACTTGAATATGTGGTACCCTTGAGGCTGATTCCAAATGATGTACAAGGTTGGAAGAGATTGTAAAAATCTAAATTGAATCTTTATAAGAGCGAGTATAATAAATTGAATATATATAAAGTGATAGGATGTAAGGAAAACTTAAAATATGTGTAGAAGATTGGTTGATTGGCTTGTTGAGGAATAACACAATTTGCAGTCTGCAAAATAAAATGGAAAGGAAAAATAGTAGAAAGTAGAAAACGTGCATTGCAGGTGGTGGGGTGAATGACGTTTTAAAATTTTTTTAATAAATATATTAAAATAATACATATTTAAAAGTATTAATTGAAATGTATTTGTGTTTTCAATAAATGAGTTCTAAATTTGTATTAAATCGTTTTTTTAATTAGGATGAGTTTTATATATATGTTAAACTCGCTTTTTAATTAGATGGAAAGTTTTATATATATTTAGTAAACTGTTTTTGGTAAAAGAGTTTTTAACTCGATTTTTCAATAAACAAGTTCTTAATTTGTATATAACTTGTATTTATAATGTATGAGGTTTATATTAACAATGTATGTTTAAATTTATAATAAAATGTGTTTTTTCAATAAATAAGTTTTCAAGTTTGTATTAAATCTTGCTTTTGATAAATGAATTTAAATTTACGTGGAACTTATATTTTAAAAAATGAGTTATGAATTATACTAATCCGTGATTGATGATAAATGATTTACATGAATACTATGTTCACATGATAATTCAATTAATAATTTTAAAGTTATGCTTTTTTTTAATGAATAGTTTTAAATTTGATATAATCCCCACCACTTTGGCCTGGGGTGAGGGAGGGTCCACTGTCCATCCATACTTTTACAAGTAAAAATATAAGAAAAAAAGCTTAACTAAAATTTCCTCACAATCATGATTTATAGCAAGCTACCAAAATTAAAGAAATTCTTGGTGCAAAAAAAAATGAATAAAATAAAGTGAAAATTCTCACTCATCCATTATGATCTCCTTCTCCTCCCATAGGTGACCTAGCCCAGCTGACTTATGGGTGATGTGGATTACTTCTGGCACAAGGCCTTTCACTGTTGTTTTCCCCAGTGGAGTCCTTCTTTCTTTGGGGTGAAAAGGAGGTGCAGTGCCAAGAAGACACGCTAAATGAGTCTGACATGACAGGGATACAAAGATAGAGAGAGAGAGAGAGAGAGAAAGAGAGGAGAAGTGATTCAATCACTTTAGTCTGTGGAGCCCTCCAGTGACCTGACCCTCACATGGAACTCCTCCGGCCCTCCCTCCCTCTCTCTCTTCTCTCTCTCAACCAAGTACCAACACTTTGACCTCACATTTTCACGCAACCTTCTACCATTAATGTCATTATTATTGCCACAACCTCGGGTGAAAAATAGTTCCTTTTTTTTATCTTAATTATATATTATTACAAGGTAACAATATTTCTTGATCTATATTTCCAGATGACAAATTCATCATCAATAATAGATTATCACTATGTGATGTTAGATATATTAAAACAAGAGATGCATGTGTGATATGTGATTTCTCCAATATAAGTAGACATAATAACTCTATATTTATGTGTCAAAGCTATCAAAGTATTTCATCATTTTCACCAAAATCAAAGGGATGATGCATGCTATTATTGATGATACAGCTGCATTAAGAATGAACCCAATAAATGGCATTACTATTGCATGTGGTTTTTTTTTTTATTTTTAATATAAAACTTTTAATCTATGATGAAATTGTTTGTATTATGGTGGTTGTTGTATTATCTTCAGATTGTAGAGTACAAACACAAAAAAGGGCTTATAAAACAAATAGAAATAATAAGATGAACAAGGAGATAATTAGAATTGTTAAAGCCAGCGTAGGGGACCTAGTCTTAGCTCTTCTTTTCTGTAATAATTAGGCCTTGTTGGGAGCAGATGTTTCCTGTTTTTCAAACTGTTTGCTTCTCCAGACTCATCATGAGTTATAAGTTTTAACTTTATTGGGTGTCTTCATCATACGTGCAAGCATCAAAATGATTTGAAAGGAGGGTCAATTCACTCAAGTTTCTATTGTTTTCTTTTATCCATTGTGGGTACTTCAACACGATCCACAGGGAGGAAAAAGAAGGAGAGAGAGAGAGAGCGAATTAGAGAGGTGTCCATGGAAAGAATAATTATAATAATAATAATAATAATAAATAATGTTTGAGATATCAAAGTAAATGGGTATTGATTTGTTTTTGTGAAGGACTTTTTGAACCCCCTCTCTCTCTCTCTCTCTCTCTCTCTCACTTTCTTTTATTTATTTTCCTCCTAGTTTTTAAGATTGAGTTGCAGATATTGAGTCTGACAAGAGAGCAATCCTCAAGCCTGAGGGTAGACTACTTGTGATGCCTTTGATGTTCTCTGGATCCATCTTGCCCTCATGTATTTTAGCCATACTGACGGTACTTCGCCCTTCCACTTGCAACACCTTTGATTGAGATGATTTTATCTCCTTTATTTTATTTTATTTTTCTTTTTTAATATCTATTTTATTATATTTTTTTTTGTGATGATCTTTCTATGTTTCCAGTATCTGCTGTCTGTCGCCTTTAAGAGAAGAAGAAGGGAAAAAAAAAAAAACTCTTGTTAACATGGTTAGTTTACAGTAGATATTTCACATCTTCAAAACTGAAGTTGTTTTTAGTATTGGTTTTCATTTGAATCTGTAATTAAATCTTTAGGTATAAGTGGATTCACAGTCAGTACTATCTCTGTTGCTTCTTTGCTTTCAGGTGTTCGGTAGCAAGCAAAGCTGGGTGGGGGTCGACTGAATTTTGGAGAATATATGCTATGAAATGGCCGCCTAATTGAAGAAAGAAACCAAATCGAAGCATCTTCTGTGTTGTTCCGTACACTGATCTTAGATTTGATTTGGCTTCAACATCGCCATCAATATGGCAACGTACTTTCATGGCAGTTCAGAAATCCAAGCAGATGGGTTGCAAACACTTTATCTAATGAATCCCAACTACATAGGCTACTCTGACACACAACAGCCTTCCGCCGCCGCCGCCGCTGCCACCAACATGCCTTCCCCTCAACGCTTACTCCAAACTCCTCAACCCACAAACCTGCAGAATATGCCTCTGCAGAACCGCAGCACTTCGTCGGGATCCCGCTTCCGAACATGGGATCAACTAATTCCGACGATCATGATCAGATGCCGTCCACAAGGAGTCGTCCCTCGTTTCACTACATAATTTATGGGGCCCCCGATCAAACTCCTCCAGAAGCCACCCCCAGATTCCCACAGCGGTGGCGGCCGCCGCTTCTGGCGGTGCATCGCAGCCGGGGTTACGGCGACCGGTTGTTTCGCCTACTCAGCAGGGTTTATCGCTGAGCCTTTCGCCGCATCAGCCGGCTTACCGGTCTGTTCCCGGGGAGCATGACATTCAGGTGCAGCAACAGCCGCCGGTCCAGGCTATATCGCCGACAAGCGGCGACGATATGCGAGTATCGGGCGGTTCTTCGTCTACAGCTTCTGCAGTTTCGAACGGAATTTCCGGTATGCAAAGCGTTCTTTTGGGGTCTAAATACTTGAAGGCTGCACAGCAGCTTCTGGACGAGGTCGCTAATGTCGGGAAGGGAATCAAGGCTGATTCCGGCGATGGGACTAAAGAAAGGGAGAAAGTCAACACTGTTTCTGTCGCTGCATCCACCGGAGACCCCCCCAGCGGCGGCGAAAGTGGCGCCAAACGGTACCTGAACTGTCCACAGCATGTGCTGCAGGAGCTTCAGATGAAGAAAGCAAAGCTTGTCAACATGCTTGATGAGGTATAAATATATTTTTCTTAGCACCAAAATTTACTTCCAATCTGGCTTTGATCTTTTGAAAGCGAAAAACCTACTGCTATGCGTTTGATTTTGAGACTATTCTCGTTATTTCTTGTCCTCTTTTTGGATTGAATTGGGTGTCTGTCAATTGAATTGGTTCCGATCCACAGATATCAAAATGGTTTCCAAAATATATAATTCAAAAATTGCAGTCCGTTCCCCTTTATTTCGGGGAACAAAATTTTCACTTGCAAGGATATCCGAAAAAATCGAGTTGTATACTGGAGAAGGGAAGATTTAGAGGGACTCATCTGGCTGTTGGTTCAAATTGAAGAAATGGAAGAGATGATGCAACTGGGCATTTGACTATCTGGTAGCATCAAGAGCTGACAAGATATCAGATTTGGGCTAGTCTGGGCTGGGCCATGTCTACAGCCTATCCTATGTCTTGCAGCAACTCACTTAGGTTTAATTATTTTTTTTAAAATAAACATAATAAAAAGCATATACCTTTTTAAATCATTCTAAAATCTAAGATGCATTAAGAAAATGCTTTATAGGACAATAATTGATAAAAGTGGATTGAGGTTAAATCCATTTCACCCTGGCAGACTCAAAATTTTTTTTTTTCTTTTTGCATATCATTTTTACCTAAAATTTTATGTGGTGGTGCCTCATTGGCGTTGGTTGGTGGCTGTGAATTATTATCCGTTGTTATCATTATCACTATTATTAATTTCAATCTTATATACTGACTTAGTTTCTTCCATATGAATTGAAAGGTGGAGCAAAGGTACAGGCAGTACCACCAACAGATGCAAATAGTAGTTTCTTCATTTGAGCAAGCAGCTAGGCAGGGATCAGCAAAATCATACACTGCCTTGGCTTTACAGACTATTTCGAAGCAGTTTAGGTGTCTAAAAGACGCCATTTCTGCACAGATCAAAGCCACAAGCAGCAGCTTAGGTGAAGAAGATTGCTCAGGAGGGAAGGTGGAAGGTTCTAGACTGAGGTTTGTGGATCATCAGCTTCGGCAACAGCGCGCTTTGCAACAGTTGGGAATGATCCAGCACAATGCTTGGAGACCCCAGAGAGGGCTTCCTGAAAGAGCTGTTTCTGTTCTTCGTGCTTGGCTTTTCGAACACTTCCTTCACCCGTAAGCACTTATTATGATTATGAATATTTTCTATATCACATACGCTTTTTTCATTTATTATTATTATTATTATTATTATTTTGCACTTGGGTTTTGTCATATTTGAGTTTTTGCATGCAGCTATCCTAAGGATTCAGAGACAAACACATGCTACTACAAATAAAACTGGGCGCATGCGTAGTTGTATATTTACTAATTGGCTTATAAGCCTATATTCAGCGATTGAAATATATAATTCAATATCGGATTAATTATTTACAAGATCTAATTAGTTTTGGGGATCGACGCAGGTGTCAAACTGGTTTATAAATGCTCGGGTTCGACTGTGGAAGCCGATGGTTGAAGAAATGTATTTGGAAGAAACAAAGGATCAGGAGAACATTAATGGTTCCCAAGAGAATACAAGCAAGAATGAAGGCAACAAGGAGTTAGGTTCAAAATCCACTGCCCCACAAGAGATTGGTGCAAGTAGGATAGATCGTCAAACAAAAGATCTCCAATCCAAACAAGAGATGAAATCCACCACCCACAATGCTTCTCCAGCGGAGCTTTCGAATTCCACCATGTCGACATCCCATATGGGAGGCCTACCTAAGTTCAGCCGGCCTAACTTTGCCATCCTCATCCAGACTGAAGGCGGTTCAAAGAAGTCCTAAAAAACCAAGAAGCTATGACATGCAGATCAGTTCACCCAGCAGCATTCTCTCAATGGACATGGAAATGAAACCCGGTGGGGCAAATAGGGAACTTAGGCAAGCCAAGGACGGATATCCATTCGTAACGGGAACGGGAGCTCTAAATAACGGCAATAATGGATACGGTGGCTACCCGATCGGAGACATAGGTAGGTTTAACCCTGAGCAGCTGGCACCGAGATTCCATGGAAATGGTGTTTCCCTCACTCTAGGTCTTCCCACTGTGAAACTCCTCTCTCAGGAAGCCAACAAAGCCACCTATCCAATCCAAATGTTCAGCTGAAGGAGACTGAGAAATGGGAAACGGTGAACTGACTCTGGTGGATCAATGCTGCACAGCCCCCATTCGAAAACACTGGCTACGACAGCATCGACATTCAAAAACTGAAAGAGGTTTGCAGCCCAGTTGCTACTTCAGATTTTGTGGCATGATTCTAGAGATCACCTCTACACCCTTCCAACATTGCAGGTAAGGCAAGTAAACAATATCTAAATATAATAGTGACTCAAGCCGTTCGCTCAGAGAGAAACGCAGAATTAGACTTTCCAAGTTCACTTTCTTTCATCTCCTCCAAGGGTTGGGAGGGGAGACAAGCATGATGTGAAGAAAGAAGAAAAAAGTTAAAATAGTTTTTTCTTTTCTTTTCTTTTCTTTTCTTTTATACTTGGAGAGAACAACTTGCTTAGGTGTTGGGTTCATATAGTTAAGGTTGACGATTGTATATTGTATTGGTATATACGTTTGGATAGACTGATTGGTAGATTGCATGGATATGGAAATCGGTGATATCTGGGTATACAAACCTATATCTTGTAATAATATGAAATTTCTGTAGATGTCCTTTATATATTATAATTTTCTTTAGAGTGTACTTGACTCTATTTGATTTGGAATTTTATGCAAAAGGTGATGGATACTTTTGATCAATAAGTAAAATCGCTAGCTCAAGTGTGTCAAAAAGTTGGTAGCGACCGCACATTTTATCATGCACTCACACAAAGGATGTATTCTGTGCAAATCTGCAACATTTGCTATGTCAGAATTTATTCGTCGCATGGCTAGACGATTGAGTTGCTTTAAATTCAAACCAAGTGTTGAATTTAAACTTGATAAAGGATCTTCTCCTTATTTTTGATCCGAGATTGTTCTTGGTTTTGCATAAATACAGATAAACACTGAAGAGTTCCCATCAAACGAGGGAAAAAGAAGATGGTAGGACTACTTATTTTTATGAGTGCCACAATCTCTGATGTTTTCCACCAAAAACAAATACAAACAAACAGAATGAGGTGATTAATTTTAAATGCAGCTGTGGACTTTAACCCTAGTAGTTTTTCACTCTATGTTGAGTCGATTCATTACAATAGCCTTTTTTTTTTGTTTTAAATTAATGTTGGATTGTTTATCAGTATCTGACCTAAATACTCCCTAAACTCATAAGTTAGCAGAGAGAGTTAGGATGTTTTATATTTGGTGAAGCGTCTGACAGGAGAGACCTTTCATATGCTTTTGGGAAGCATTTTGGTCATTTGGAGTTACCTGAATGGTAAACATTAGTTTGCCAAATTCAATGTCACTTGTGCCTACAGAGAGCCAAAAGAAAAGGAATATATGAAACCTGAAAACCACATTTAACCTATCACTCCTGCCTCTCTTTTTTTTCTTTCTTTTTTTTTTTTTTGAAATAGTGTTAACTATTTACCCTCCATTCAGTACTACGATGGAATACATCTATGATTTTTGAGTTTTACACTTATGGATTTAGGAATTTAACCTATACTTCTTCCCATGAATGCCACTTCATCTTGTCCAACTTTATAGCATCTATTCAGCTCTCTTTCTGTGATCTCAAACTCAAATATAATTATGCTCTTGCATTGAGGTTTGGGGTGGCTATGAGCACTTTCCCTTGATTAATCTATATGTTTGGGGTACTCTTTTGGAGTTATTAGATAGTTCACTTAGAAGACTCATTATATGGTTTAGAAATGGATATGATTTTGGGTGATTTGGCCAAGTTCAAAATGAAAGTATATATATTAGTACTATTTGATCGATTGAGTTCATGCGCTTGTTTACCTAGGCCATTTTTTCCTCCTATCATTGAGAGTGGCCTCATCAATTGCCACTTCTTAACTTTTCTTTGATCAAATATGGGCATATGTTTGATTGACTTCATGATCACTTTGGTGGTGTTTGCTCAAACTTGATCTAGTTCTCGTCTATGTTCTTGTAAATGGATTTTGGGTTCTAGACAATGGAGCTGTTTTGGACGTTGGGTACGTTGGATTGTCAAGCCAAACACAAAGAGGGTAAAAGGGGAAAAGATTCAAAATGATATTGCTTATGCTTATAAGGTCTCTCTTGTGAAGAGTTCAATTATATAGCTGTTCATTTATTATCACTTTAACATAAAATTAACCAAGATTTAACTTCACTATCACAAATAAGAAAAATCCTAAAAATCAATGACATGAGGTCCAAAAGTAAGTTTGAGTTTTGATATTCCCTTTTGTGAGTATCATGGCTTTTGAGCCCAAGTATCCCCACTCTAAAGGCCCAGATGGATCAAAGCCCAAAGGAGGCCCAAGTATCCCCACACGAACACGGTTCTAGACTACGACTTGAAGTTCGACTTGCGGGCTATCCGATTATAGAAAAGGCCTCCAGGGTTTATTGCCTAGGCACGCCTTCTTCTAGCCAGCTACCGTCTCTAAGAAGATGGTCAGCCAATGATTTCCCACCTGATCCCTTGCAGCTCAAGAACATATCCTCCCACAAACCTCGTATGTAACCGCTCTAAAGATGATCCAACGATCCTTGAGGCGGAAGATTCGGACGACTTAGTTATCCATAAGGAAAACGGTCGACGCTGCATAAAGCTACCGCCTCCCTTCCATTTCGGTTACCACTCACTTTCCATAAAGATCAACATCCTCCTTCATAGCATAAGAAGGAATGACAATGCAGAGGTTCTTGCTGCCAGTCAATGTCTGGAACACGATCCGAGATTATGAGAATCCAAGACAGCCAACCAAGGCCGTCCGTGGGAACGACCAAGCAAAAAAATCCCATCTAATATGCGAGGCCACGTCACCGCTGCGATCCCTCACGCCCGAAGATCCTGGGTGAGTTCCCGCTCATTCATCTCGCCTTGATCCTATCACTATGGCCAGCAACCTAGCAACCGCACTGAAGACTAGTCCCTACCGCGCTGTGGATATGGAGACAAAGCAGAAGAACAAGCCAGATAGACGGGCTGGAATCAGAGAGCCGCGCTAACTATATGCAAGAAAACGATCACTGGTGGGCCTGCCTGAAGAAGATCTGGGTGAAAACATGAAGGAGCAAATTACCCCGCACCCCCTGGCTAAACAAAATAAAGGAGCCTATCCGCCGTACGATACGACATAGCAACTGACGACGAAGTTATCCCTTCCGGGTAGCTCTCCGCTCGATCCGCCAACCCCCAAAGAACAACGTGAGGTCGAATCAGCAGAGGCCCCTACGCCATTCTAGTCATTCCGACAGTGGCATGCCTCGCTGAGTACGGAGAAAATTTAGCAGAGAGGCGACAAATGAGCGTTTTCCCTTGAAAATATGCCCACGCTGTATTGCAAGTACAAGACCGCCACTCCCTGCTCAGATATCTACCTTCTAAAATGGTGACCAAATTCCATACATGCATGCACCCACCATTGTCTGGGGTGTAAAACTTGAGAAAATTCTAATTTTCTTAAAAAGGGTTAAAATGGTAATTTCGGTCAAAATCCGGAATTTTTTTAGATCTCGGATGACGAAACGGACTTCACCGTTGGAACTGCCTCGCAAATCGTTACTAATCGAATTTCGCCGACTCGTGGGATAATAATTTCGGGCCGCTTTTCGAGGCAACGCAGGTAGTACGGACACACTTGGCACATTTTGAGGGCTTCAAGAGGTGCCACGTGTCATGCGCAGAATTAGTCAAACATGAAACATGATGGATACGCAAGACATACTGCACACGCCACAATTAAAATCCCAAAGCAGAGTGACATGGGCGGATTTAGGAAATCCAAGCCAACAAATTGCTAATGACACGTGGCATGAGAGGACAAGTCCTCGATCTAACCTATCCCAAACTGGGCTGGAGAAGGAGAAGAAAGAGAAGAAGGAAGAGAAGGTTTTTAGAGAGAGAGTATCTAACTTATCTCTAAATTTCCCGGTGATCGGACCGTCGAATCCTGGCGAGCCAAGAGGCAAAGTTCATCCCCACTGCAAGAGCTACGCGCGGGGTACTGCTTTCTGCTGGTTTCGATAACTCCGGAGGTAGGGGTTTTCCTACTTGATTTAACTTTATTTAAGAACCTTGTTATCGAGTGTTCAAATAAATACGTGAGTTTTCGGTCCTCCGGAGTGAGAATCAAGGCTAGGAATTTCGGGCAATGGACAGCCCAGTTGGGTTGGAGATTGGGTTTCGTGGTCTTTAATTGTGTGTTGTGATGCTTTTCGGATGTTACTCAATGAACTGGCCGATTTTTATCGCCCATGTGAGGTCATTTTGTGTTATCGCTATGAATGAATAACATGTTGTTGTGTGTTAATTTTTGTTAATATATGCATGCTTGATATATTAACATGCGTTGTGTGGAAATGGCATAATGCATTTCATATGCACTAAGGCACCTTAGAACAGTAGGTATGAGTGCATAACATGAAATAAAAACGGTTGCTAAATGGATTTCTGAAGGAAGATTTTCCAAAAGAATTGCCTTTGAGAGTTGTCTAATAGTTCATCTCGAGAAGACCCATGATCAAGTATCGAGAGTTATCCGGAAGAATTCACTCCTGAGGATTGTCCAATAGATTTTACTGAAAATCGGTATAATGTTTTCAAGAACAAAAAACCTTTTGTTTGAAAACAATGTTTTCTCACCCTCGCTTAGGTACGAGGGAGCGCGAGGGCTTCGAGAAGTGAGAAAGGGTGAGTCAAGGCATTCTCATCTATTTCCTACGTGACATTTGAGTAGAAATACATATGTTTTTCAATGTTTGTCATATTGCATGCACTTAGCGTGAGAGTAACCTATGTGGTGATACTCCCACTATTAGGCATTGCTCATCATGTCGA